>CAJDSM010000297.1:10717-46052 GCA_903981925.1 Ostrea lurida
AGTCAGTTACTCTACACCCCAGTCAGTTTCTCACCTTATGGTTTCCTCCAGTTTCTTGATCTTTTTCTGATTATCTTGGTCTGTTTGTTCCATTTCATTTCGTAAACCTCTCACCTAGAAATGCAATGTACAAGGATTCAGACATCGACTGAAATCAGATACGAGCATTTCTTTTTTCAAAAATTCAGTAGATTGTATTCTCAGAAACTAAAATCTCACCAAGTACTCACTTTTTTCTGAACGATAATACATTCCTATTAACTAAGTACATTAACAAAACCTTAACAACATAACTATGCCTACACCAGTTCATTCACTACACTGGATATATATGGTCATTGTTAATTGTAACACACAAAGATGTACTGAATTTATTATTTTTATATATGGATTTTTTAAAAGTTAAATCTATAACACACTAGTACTATGGAATCCATGCTTGCTGAATCCATTAGATTTAAAAATTCTGCAGAATGAGAAACTTTTCCTCAGGATAGACTTTGATCATTTTAGACATCCAATCAAGGGTGTGTTAAGATATTTTCAACGAGAATGCTCTAAAGTCAAATATCTAAATCATTTTCATTTAAAAGTTCACTATTTTTATCTTGTAATCAGCCATTCCTTTGTTGAGACAAAGTTTATATACACCCAATAAGCGATCTAGGATTCATCAAAAATCCTTTGAGGTGACCATAGGGGTCTCTTAAGCAGCCATCTTCTTTAGTTTCATGTAAGTTTGGCAAGCTCTGTTAAAATGCTTGTTAGTTCACACAATATAGATTTTTGGTCATCAACATGAATAAGTCAAGTGCATGTGCACTATCTTACTGTTTCTAAATTGGAAACCAGAATTTCCTCTGAAAATTTTCGGACTTGAAGTCTGATAGCAGGAAACAAGTAAAGCTAGAAAAGAACACACTCTCAAAAATCAAAACTGGCATTGCACACCATGCAGCGACCCGAGTCTGTTAGTGGGTGGTGATCAACGATGACTTTTTATTTCATGAATTTTTTTTTTTTTTGGATAAATATTTGTTTTTCACCCAAGACTGTTTTTCATTATGGAATATAATGCCAGAAAAACAGGTAAATTTTTCACTTTCCTTACACAAACAAAATTTTTCAGAATATAAATCAAATAGCTTAATGCATCAACCAAAATTATTTCAACACCAGGATAAAAAAAAAAAGTTAACATACTGTAGATTTCTTATTTTGTGCGAGTACTTTTTAAAAAAAAATCATATAATGACTCTTAGATGTCACGGGAACATGAATTTGGAAGTGGAGTGCTAATCAATAGTGTTTTGATACGTGTATTTTTAAAAATAATATAAAAATCAAAGCAAGTAATTTTATTCTACAGCTGGTGTGCTTCTCATGAAATTACGCTATAATACAATCCATGAATATGTTTTATAGGAAGCTACTATACCTGTACATCTCAAACTGGCCATGCTTAATGCATAATGCCCATACTTTTTAAAGTTAGACAAGTTATATAAATTTATAGTGAATTTCGATTATCGAATACAAAGAAGAATCACAGAAAATGTGTGTTCGTGACATCTTTTATGTACATTGTTAACATATGATTCATTGCCAAAATTATGGTTATTTTTTAAATCTCAAATTTTATATATATTCATGAAATTAAACATTACAGTCCAAATCAAAACCAACTAAACTATTAGCTGTCTTTATTTTACAGCAGAAACTCTATGTTTATAAACTAAAGAAGTAAAAATTAGGGCCAACCAAACTAGTAGCATACATGTGATAAATTCCGACTGCCTATGAGTGAGATTTTGCTGAGCTAAGGGTGAGATTGGGGTGATGTGGGGTGATATTTTGTTTTATATCAATGGCTTGCTGTAATAAAGGCCATAATAAGACTTAAAATACTAGCTTTAGTTCATTTTTTATTATAAAAGCAATTATCAAGTGTCACAATCAAGTTTCAGCAGTTAAGTGGTCATTTGATAGCATTAGTCTCTACTAATGTAAGATTCTTCTTGGAGTATCTTCTGGACACTGCAGACATTTTTGGCTTTATTTTTATACAACTTTCATGATTAAAGGGAAACTAATTGCCATACTACACCTTTAACAAAAATTTTTTTTGGGGGGTGAGATATTGTTACCCGCGGGTGAGGTCGTGAGATTGCTTCAAAAAGGGTGAGTCTCACCCCAAAAGGGTGAGATATCACATGTATGTAGTAGCTGTCCTTATTTCATTACATAATCTGTTTAAAGATAGTACAAATTCATGTAAGAAACAAATTCTTTCATGATATTGATGAAAAAACTACAAAACATCTCCAATTGTTACAAGAAACACAAAATCTGATGAGATGTGAAATCCAACACAAGCTCTGGTTGCCGTCTAGCAACAATAAACATCCTGTTGATCCATACAATTACCTGTTTATCATGCAGATTTTCCAAATGTAGTTTATCTTGCTGATGATTTTGTTCCAATTCCTGTCAAAAATTAAGGACGATGAAATGCAGCTATGGCAAATTACAGTTAGTGAATGTACAAAGAAAAGACAGGCACAGCAAGTATGCATTTCCTAGGAACCCAGAGCTGGCCTGAACAACCGTGGAAGGTAATCAAAGCAAAATTTAGAGCTATCTAGAAATGCAAGAACAAAAATGTGTTATCAAAATGTAAAAAAAAAAAAAATCACTACAGAAAACAACTCAACAGGAAAGGAAATCAGTGAAATAAGAGGAAAAAAATCTGCGACAAAGAGATCAGCAGAGAGAGAAGTTCACACATCTTAGCCATCAAATTGCAGGAGAAAGATTACTGCTTCATCAAACGTTTGTCTCACCCTCATTTGTCTCTGGCGCTGTTCCTCGGCATCTTTAAGTGAACGCTTGTATTGGTCCAAAGACTGCTCTAACTCCGATATTGAATCAGAAGCCTGAAATATTTTCCCAGCTCTACATATGACATTCTTATAAAGTCTTAGATCATATCTATAATTTCTACACTGTTTCGATAGTTGCTCCTTACAGAGTTTGCACTTGCACATCCATCTGTGCTATTTTTAGATCCACTTATTCCTGGCTTACCTTAGCAGCTGCAATGTTGTGTTCCTGTTTCATGAATTCCAGACTGGCGTCCATTTTGTTTTTGAGTGTCCTCATTTCCTGTTCGCTAGTTTCCACCGTCCTTTGATGTTCTTTTTCCAGATTACTGTATCTATGAAAGCATAAGAAATGTCATGTATAATAACAAATAACATCCAAATGAATTGGTGGAACATTACATGAGTACTCTAATGATATGTCAACAATGAAATTTCATTACCCAGCAACCACACATTTTCAGAATTTCAAATTATTTATATTCCCATGTTTTTGCCTTTGGTTTCTTTTCCAATTGCATTGTCCTCAAGTAGTGAACAATGCATGTATAATCTAGATAAATATAATATATGTTTATTTTAACATCTAGGTATTCCAAATTTCCAACAGAAATGAAGTAGAATGTATATTAAACATAGAGATTTGTCATTTTGGTGTTGATTTCTTCAACAGAAATTGCATGCGCAGTGTATTTATTTATCTTGGTTTTTGTTGAGCAGAATTTTTTCAAGGATATGGTGGATAGTAACATGAAATAAATGTGGCGGGTCATTGGCAGGAAATATATTGGGCGGGTCATAGCAGGTAAATAAATGGGGCGGTCATAGCAGGAAATAATGGTGCGGCTCATAGGCAGAAATAAATGGGGCGGTACATAGCAGGAAATAAATGGGCGGGTCATAGCAGGAAATATATGTGGCGAGTCATAGCAGGAAATAAATTGGGGCGGGTCATAGCAGGAAATAAATGGGGCTGGTCATAGCAGGAATATATGGGGCGGGTCATAGCAGGAAAATTAATGGGGCGGGTCATAAGCAGGAAATAGAATGTCGGTAGGTAGTAACATGAAATAAATGTGGCGGGTAGTAAAATGAAATAAATAAGGTGGGTCTTTTAACATGAAATAATTTAATTCTTATTGTATCCTTCGCTCTGATTGGTCAATTTCAAGTTTGGGAATGCAAGTTATTTTTGTATAACCTGGCTTGGTATGGGGACACGCCCCTTGACAACTAGCAGCCGGAACTACTTATTGCAATTTCAACAAATAAAAGCAAGGGAAATATTTGTAGTTGTTTATTAATTCTGTAATTAAATTATACGGAATGACTCTAATTTTGGGGCACATTATAAGAGTATAACCTGGTTTGGGTCAGTTTACGCTTTTTTATAATTCGCTTCGCAGATTATAAAGTGTAAACTGACCCTAACCAGGTTATATATACTCTTATAATATGCCCCAAAATTAGAGTCATTCCTTAAATAAATGTGGCGGATAGTAAACACAAAATAAATGTGGCGGGTAGTAAAATGAAATAAATGTGGCAGGTCGTAAAACCTTTCTCTAATATCCTGCAGGTCCTGACTAGTTCTCTCTAGCTTGGTCTCTAACTCCATCTTGGACTTTTCTAGAGCTTGTTTGGCTTTCATGTTTTTATCTGCCTCTGACATCAGTTGGTGAACCCTGCCCTCCAGGTCCTTTATTATGGAAGTCTGCAAGAATTGTGCACACGACATTAAAACAATGAGGCCAAATCTCATACATGTTTATTTATCACAGTCTGCAAAATATTACATGGGTCACTAAAACAATGATCCCATACATTTCTTTATTTTTTCCTTGATAAAGAGCAGTGCTCAATATAACTATGCTATCCTGGATGTGACGTTGAATTTTTAAATCTTTCAGAAAGCAGATACATGTACATGTAGCCAGTTATTTTTAGTTTTAAAAAACCCAAGTGACACATGTTGGACGACCTACAAATAATACCCTTGCATTGCTGACCTCCAGGGTCATTTATACAATCACCAGTACCAGGTAACATTCATTTCAGTTAATATAAAAAAAAAAAACCCACAGAATTTCAAATCGAATTCGTAGTTCGTTTTTCTTTTCTGTTAATGTGATTAAAATATTGTATAACTTTACTATATGATACAGTTCCACTGCAAATTATAAATGAAATCATTACATACAAACATGCTGCTACATAGCCCTCATGCAAATCTGTATGTAAACATTCAATATATAGTCATTCAACATGCATACATTTCAGTCCAAACAATAAATGCATTATTTTTTGTTCTGACAGTCTACAGTTGGCACCTAAGGTTACACAGTGTGTAGAAATAATCCAAGGGAAAACATAACTCTGATGACTAATCATTGCCACAGTAATATATTACACAGCATTTTGAATGCTCTCAAAAATTTTCATCAATATTAATTAAACATTAAAAATAGTAAAATATTTCATACATCAAAATTTTAAAAAATAAATCTTATTGACATTTTCAGTGGTGATTTTTTTTTTTTTTTTTGTAATTTATCCGTAGAATAAAAGTGATATTTTCACACTGTGAAATAACAAAGTGACATCTCCACACTGACACTGCTTTTGTTTTGCATATCTTTGTACTGTGAGTTATTTCCCCTGATTGAAAACTAATTTGTCAAATATTAGACAAATGTTCAATTCAATTTTTAGTCAAATGGAAAACACTGTAAATTAACTAGAATTAGAAGAATTTTTTTTTTTTTTTACAGAGGATGTTCAACATTCTATAGCTGAATACAGAAACCATTTCACCCATGAGACAGGATCTTTTAAGATATTTTTAATATGGATGCTCACTTGTAAATACATTTTCTATAACCGACTACAAAATATTCAAAATCCTCTATAAATGCTACATAACGGTTGAATAGATAGGTAGAAGAGATTTCAATGAAAAAAAAAATATCTCTACAACATTATTAATCATAATACTAATTTTTTTAATAAAACCACACCCTTAAATGTTACTTAGGTTTCTGATCTTGCAGATATGTGTATTTTACCATTACCATTACACTAAAGAGACAATAGATTTTACCAGACAGACAAGGAGAGTAAGAGAAATTTTACGATATTTTTGATAGGAGAGAAGCAGACGAGAGTACGAGGCGATGATGAAAATCTACATGAAGCAAACTGCACCCCTTACCTGATATACTTCCTTTAGAAAAATTAGATATCTCAGAAATCTCACAGCAGATATATCAAAAGTCACAGAAATCTCACAGCAAATAAACACCAGAACTCACATATACCAAGATTTAGATTTCTTGCATAACCACTTCAAAATTATGGGAAATTTTGACAAAATGAACCAGTTTTATACCATTTACTTTTTATTAAGAAAAAATTTGAATTTACAGAAACTATTATTCCTGAGAACCAATTCTTTTTTAGATATACGCAATTGAGAATCATAAAATGAATGGGCAGTGTTAAAAAGATTCATTCCAAAGAAAGGCAATGAAGGCAATTAGCACATAATGTATACACCTTAGATACAGCAGATTAATTGATTTTCTCTGAGTACATGTATATTGATAGATACAAAAGTCTCCACTTCTGATTCTGTTGATAGGTCAATCAGTAGAGAGGGAAAATAAAAGTGTTTTGATGTTTCTATTTCCAGGACTGTTTCTGGATCTGTCCTCTACTCGGGGCATTTATAATGCCTAAAATTCAATGCTACTCCAACCACATAACACCCAGCCACTACTTATCTCCACCAAAAAATATCCAAATTTCCACAACAGCTAAAAGTTCTATTTTTGGAAATGACCTTTGACCTACCGTGGATGCCGTTTGCTGCCCATACTCTTTTTCCATTTTCTGTAACCTAGCATTTGTGTCGTCCAAAATGCCCTGTATATTTTTGGTGTGCTGTTTCTGCATCTCAAATTTCTCTTGTTCAAAGTCAGCAAACATATCATTCATCTGAGTATAGAATAAATACAAAGATTTAACATTTGTTTCAAACTCAATGACAAAGCCATCCATAACTTTGAGAATTTTTCGCAAGGGCAGTAAAATTTGTGTAAAGACATGTTCTTTTTTTCCCCCACACACATGTATACTTTTCCCCCTATACTGTAATGTGCAATGTACATCAGAGTTGACAGGAGAGATGCAACCTCTTTGCACCTACATTTTCTCAATTTTGTTTACCTGAAACAAAGTACATCACACAAGAGTTGGTTGGAATTTCATGAGGTAAAATGAAGTCACAACATGCACTTAACTCAAAATTTTGATAGTTGAAATAAAAGAAAACTAAAACTTAGGTTTGAGATTTTTTCAAGAAATCCAACTCCGGTATGACCTATTAACACAATAAGAACACCTTGGATGTCTCGCACACTCAACATACACCTCGGCTGTAATACTAGACATCTGAGGAGTTCCGAGTGCCTATCAAACACCTACCTTTTTCTCAAACTGGCTGTTCCTGACTTCTGTGGATTCCTCCAGCATGCGCTTCAGTTCCGTGATTTGCTTATCTTTGGTCTCGATCACTTGATGCGAATCTTTCCCAATGTTTTGTACTGAAAAATAATCAACTGTGTCAGTTTTCCATCAGGTTCCAATTTAACACCAAATGCTATTACAATGAGCATGCACACACACTGAGACCAGGGAGCCAAACACGATAAATAAATCATAAAATTAAGCAATACGTGTGTGGAATATTACTGAACATTTCAAACACAGGCATAGAAAAGGAAAGAATGAAATACATCAGCCATTAAATACAGGATCTACACGTCTGCTCACTTTTTCTTTCCAGTTTGCTGATGGTTTCCTCCAGGTCCTTGGCTTTGGTTCTATAGTTAGTCTTCAGTTCCTCTATCTCACAGTTCTTTCTGTCCAAAATCTAAACAACACAAGCTCCACACTGTCAATTCTAATGTAACAGTTTTGTAGTTTGCATTTTGATTGGCAAAAGCACCGATGTTTGAGGCTATTAAACAGGCATTAAAGTTTTCCATTATGATGTCATGATAGAATGGCACAAAAACGTCAAACATACAAACTTTGTGTCATATTTCATTTAAAAACTAGAAATACTGCAAAGTTCACTTAGTGATTTACCCCCCTCCCCCCCCCCCCCCCCCCCCCCCCCCCACCCCCCCCCCCCCCCCCCCCCTCCCCCCCCCCCCCCCCCCCCCCCCCCCCCTCCCCCCCCCCCCCCCCCCCCCACCCCCCCCCCCCCCCCCCCCCCCGTCCCCCCCCCCCCCCCCCCCCCCCGCCCCCCCCCCCCCCCCCCCCCCCCCCCCCCCCCCCCCCCCCCCCCCCCCACCCCCCCCCCCCCCCCCCCCCCCCTCCCCCCCCCCCCCCCCCCCGCCCTCCCCCCCCCCCCCCCCCCCCCCCCCGCCCCCCCCCCCCCCCCCCCCCCCCCCCCCCCCCCCCCCCCCCCCCCCCCCCCCTCCCCCCCCCCCCCCCCCCCCCACCCCCCCCCCCCCCCCCCCCCCCCCCCCCCCCCCTCCCTGTAGGTATAAATGCATTCTGATCAAAATTTAATTTAAAAGATGCACAATGGCAATGTTTCTTAAAAATTATAATAGATATGGCAAAATATGAAAAAAACTAGAAACTCATTACGGAGTAATGAGAAGGTCTTCCGTTTACACTGAACTTCCTGATGAAATATTTCTGATATAGTTGTGTCGACATATCACGAAGAAAGTAACCGAAACACTCTCTTTTATAGCTAGTTATATGGCCTCAAATAAATGAAAGTCTTTTGAAATGACGGAAGTGAATATTTCGACATCCAATGCAGTGAACTGGTTTTTAATATTTCAAAAGAAATCTAATAAAAGTGGTATAGGTTTCGATTTGATAGAAAAGTTTGAAAAATTCCCATTTCTTTTATCACTTCCAGTGACGACCGGAAGTGGCGGCAAAGATATTTAACGTATGTAGATTTGTCTACAAATCACAGTCTATCATCCCTGAGAGTTTCAGATGTCTTGTCTTTTTACCTGATACGCAGATATTGTGAAAGAAACATTTGAATTTGTGGACACCGTATCTCACAAACCGGAAGTAGATTTTACCAAAAATAAAATTTACTCACTTCAGACATTTTAATGGTTTACAAAATGTGTAAAAATTCAAGTCAAAAACTTTATATCATAAGCGAGATATATGGCTCTGAAAATGAGATAATGAAAGGGGTTTCTTTTGAATAACCGGAGTGGGCGTCTTACTTCCGGTGGGATAAATTTATTTGATATTTTAAAAAGGACTTAACAAAATGGTATATGTTTTAATTTGAAAGGAAATGATTGAAAACTACGATTTTTTTTGTCACCTTCCGGTGACGACCGGAAGTTAACGCCGAAATTATTCAAACCTTTACATTTGTCTATAAGTCAACGTCTATCATCCCTGAAAGTTTGAAGTGTCTGTCTTATCTGTTCTGAGAAATGAGACACAAATATTTGAAATTGTGGACCACTGTATCTGACGACCGGAAGAGATTTTACAAAACTTTTTGACGTTACTCGAGATATTTGTAGTTGTCTACAATATACGTAAATTTCAAGTTCAAAAACTTTATTGTGTAGCGAGATATATTGGCTTTGAAAAATGAGAAAATGAAATTTTGTTTTTGAAATAACCGGAAGTGGACGTTTCGACTTCCGGTGGGTAAGAACGATTTTAGATACTTCGAAGAAGCTTAATAATGTGGTATTAGTTTCACATCAAAGAAGAAATATTTTGAAAATACGATATATTTTATCACTTCCGGTGACGACCGGGAAGTGACGGCCGACATGTCAACCCCTAACAATTCGTTCTACTAAGTAAGATCTATTATCCCTGAAATTTGGTGACTCTATCTTGTTAGTTTCTGAGAAAAAAGGTGGACATGAAGAAGTGGAATATTGTCGTATCATGCGACCGGAAGTGAATTTCAAAAAAAAAAAAAATGTATAAAGTTTATGTCAGTAAAATCAACTCTGTAAATCTTCAAAGAAATCTACCGAGACATCTCGTGAGAAATCGTCCGGACAAAAATGGGAAAAATAATAATAATAATAAACAGTACAAATCAGTATAAGGTCTTCCGTCTGAAACGGAAGACCTTAATAAATCTCAATCCACTGAACCAGCAGCACAGGCTTTACTTACAAATTTTATAATAAAGAAAAACAACACGTGTTCGGGGACATAATTACACCCACCTTTTGAACTGCTGAGTCATGTTTTTGCTGTAGTCGAAGTTTCTCCTCGTGGAACCGTGCCTCGAGCATTTTTGTTCTCATCTGAATATTCTGTAACAATATGAACCCACAACAAAATATCAGTCTAAGATATTCAACTGAAAGTACAACTTCAAAATGAAGTGCAAATTGTAGTTATTTTTCCCATCAGAAACTTACATCTTTTTCTAAATCTCTTGACACATCATTGAAGAATGTATTGGATGCCCCCGTGCCTGATAAATAAAAAAAGAACTCGGTTAGGAACCTTGTGACAGAATATCCACAGTGAGAGTGTATGCAAGTTGCAAAATTTTAAAAACGAAGATTAAAAAGTGAATTTAATATTCCCAAGCTTAAAGTGAAACAAATGATACAGGAGTACATCAAAATGTATTTACAATGCAATGATAATTTAGTTTAATAAACAATGGACATATATGATTGTATGTTAAATTTAGAGAACATTAAATTTAGTTAGTATACCAGAAATATTCCACTGAAGAGAAAATGGGACTTACTGCCGAATAAATTGCTGGTGGTCTTAGTGTATGGTGGTGAGGGCTGACTAAGTTCTTCTTCCATGCCCTACAAACACAAGAATGGACAAACTGATCGACCAATTTCCTCGTATACAACAATATGTGATTGTTGTATTCAGCCATATTTATCATAACGAAATCCTTAAGTTTTATTCTAACCACTATGTTAAACTTCTTAACCTGTTGAATCTTAAAAAAATAAATGATATAAACATCATTGATTCTGCAGAACATCAATACAAGCACATGATTAGCAAAATCAATGTTCCATATTTGTTCCTGAGAGTGTAAAATGTGGAATCCATACTCCAAAAACACCTTAATCAATCAATGATAAATATAATACTTTTCATTTTGTAAATACAGACTTTCTCATAATATTGAGAAGATCAATCATTCACACAGGTTTCTATAGTAAAATAGCCAGGTACAAAATTTATTTTTTTAAAGAGAGAAACTATCTTGTTTGTCTAAAATATGTTCTATCAACTCTCTTTTAAATAAGCATCTTTTAATTGTAATGGAGGAAAACATTCGCTTGGATTTAATTTTGCTATATTCATGATTACATTAATAAACGCAAAAAAAAACAACCCACCAAGATGTGTTTGTGAAACACTGATGCCCCCCGATTCCACAGGCCAGTTGAAGGGACTTGCCAACAGGATTACACATGTGAAATTTAAAAAGTCTATCACTTACCATTCAAAAGTTATGGCCAATTTTAAAGATTTTTAAAAGTAGGTCAAACTTCAAGGTCAGGAGGTCAAAATTTTTGGTACCAGTAGAAAGGGCTTGTCATATGGAATACACTTGTGTAATATGAAAGTCCTACCACTTACCATTCAAATGTTATGGCCAATGTTAAAGTTTTTCCTGCGGAAAAACAGACAAAAGGAAAACCAAAAACTATATGCCCCCGAATCAAAGATTCCGGGGGCATAAAAATAAAACCCATCGCGACGTACTGTTGGAGGTATTTGGGCTAAGATTTTATCTATTCGAAGGGGTTTATCAATGAAATTTAAACCATCATGAAGTACCAAATGATGAAAAACATGAAATTTAGCCACTCAAATTAGAGTCGTATAGTATGTCAATAAAAACAAGATATCTTTATAAAACACTCTGCACCTTGACCATGGCTATTCGGATGTGGTCAGTTTGACTGTGACTTTATCAGTCATAAAACTTTGACCATGAACTTCACTTTTAATCTACTTTGGGGTAGTTAAAGATAATAAAGGTATATGTTGCTGGCAAAGAAAACCAAAAAATAGCATATGTCCCTCAATCAGCACACAACCGAAATTTTTCTTTAAACAACTACTGATCCATATTGGTAATAGCACAAAATTAACATTAAATATCACTTAGGAGTCACTATTATTTAAGGAGCTCAATTTTTGTGGATTGTGGCGATTTTGTAGTTTCATTGGGATGTAATTTTGTGGATGTGATTTCGATACAATGAAACATTAAATAATTTAGCATATTTTTTGTGATGTAATTTTGTGGGATTGACATATTCACAACAAGATGTGTTTGTGAAACACTGATGCCCCCGGATTCCACATGCCAGTGAAAGGGGCTTGCCAAAAGGATTATGCATGTGAAATATGAAAAATCTATCACTTACCATTCAAAAGTTATGGCCAATGTTTCAGTTTTTGAAAAGTAGGTCAAACTTCAAGGTCAAGGTCAGGAGGTCAAAAATGTTGGTACCAGTAAAAAGGGCTTGTCATAAGGAGCACCATGTATAATATGAAAGTCCCATCAGCTTGCCATTCAAAAGATATGGTCAATGTTAAAGTTTTTGAAAAGTAGGTCAAACTTCAAGTCAAGGTCAGGAGGTCAAAAATGTTGGTACCAGTAGAAAGGGCTTGTCATCAGGAACACACATGTTGATATGAAAGTCCCACCACTTGCCATTCAAAGTTATGGCCAATGTTTAAGTTTTTTGAAAAGTAGGTCAACTTCAAAGACAGGAGGTCAAAATGTTGGTACAGTAAAAAGGCTTTCATAAGGAACACACATATATAATATGAAAGTCCCACCACTGCCATTCAAAGTTATGGCCAATGTTTAAAGTTTTTGAAAAGTAGGTCAACTTCAAGGTCAAAGTCAGGAGGTCAAAAATTTTGGTACCAGTCAAAAGGGCTTGCCATAAGGAACACACATGTTAATATGAAAGTCCCATCACTTGCCATTCAAAAGTTATGCCAATGTTAAAGTTTTTGAAAAAGTAGGTCAAACTTCAAGTCAAGTGCAAAAATTTTGGTACCAGTAGAAAGGGCTTGTCATAAGGAACCACATGTGTAATATGAAAGTCCCACCACTTGCCATTCAAAAGTTATGGCCAATGTTAAAGTTTTTGCAGACAAACGGACAGACCAAAAACTATATGCCCCCAAACTAAGATTCCGGGGGCATAAAAATTGAGTCACTACAAATCTAATGATTCCATGATAATAAATAGTACTGAAACAACGGAGATAATGCTGCATCTAAATAAAACAGGAAATGCTGCCTACTGTACATTTGCTAATTATTCCATATCATTATCAAGAGATTATTGTTTTACACATTCAGCACACCTTCAGGCTTGGTTATTCAGATACAGCATATTCTTTATTGTTTTACAAATTCAGCACATTCTTCAATTTTGTGAAAGAAATCGGTAACCTACAATAAAATTTTGTTAGCGCAAAGAAAACGCAAAGCCGAGTTAGAATGCAGGCGCAAATTAGCGACAAGAAAAAATAAAGCTGAGTTAGAATGCAGACGCAAAAAACATAAAGGAAACAAACAATGTAATACTGCAGTACACATGCTGGGAGGCAAAATAATTTTCTTACAGTGAAGAAAAACTACAGCTATACTGTGAACTTTCTGGTTATGCAATATCTTTATATTAACTGCTTTCTTTGTCACCCTTACCTTCATATTAAACAATGTCGTCTTTTTCTTGTCACCATCTAATTAAAACATGCAAACATGATGTCACCCACCGAATAAAGACTGCTATTAAAACTGTTCTCAAATTCTACTGATATTCATCATAATAATTAGTTAATATACATGTTTTCAAATCATCAAAGTCAGTGATCATGAAAATCTCATTTTCTTTTTTTTTTTTTTGCAGTAGATGAACTCACCCAGTAAATCAGTTTTAGATTGGTCGTCGAAGAGAAAATGAGCAGTCTTTATTGCAGGTTTACGGAAGTCTATGAAACTGTCGTCCTGCCAGAAGATTATCAACAAGCAGGGTGATTACAAAATGAACATGATATAATGAATTACATAAAAATCTTTTGCTCTCACCATTTTAACTGATTGTTTATTTGTAACATATCTTGATGTTACAAATTTCTATTCACTACCCCACATAAGAAAGGTGATTTATTAATGAAATACTTGAATGATATAAAATTTTGTTCCCAAACAAATGTTAAAGTATCACTGGAGGGGGGGGGGGGGGGGGGGGGCGGGAGAGAGAGAGAAGGAGAGAGGGGGGGGGACTGCTTTACTAAACTCTTCATTTTCCAATAGAATATTTAGAAAGCTTCGGAAATAATTTTTTTTTTTTAAATTATATATACTTCCAATATTTCAGCCATTGTCTCTTTATGAACAAAAAAATTCTAATGTCAAAATTCCAGCAACAGATAACAAGATGTATGAATTTCAGTGTGCCAGCAGTGATTTTTACGTACTGCAAAGCGGCTTTAGTCGTTTTGGTACACAAAGCTACGGGTCTGTCAAACACTTAAACATGATTTCTACTTCTCTAAATGGGAGACTAAACAACTTTATGCTTTCATAAAGTCTTAAGATCTTTGCATGTTCATAGTTAGAGCTTTATACATGGGTGGATATCTAAACTGAGTTCTATAAGTTCGAATAAAATAAATAAATAAATGTTCAATTCTGTAATTGAACATGAAATTTAATATACTTATGGGGACAGAAATCACAGAATCATAGCTATATTTGCACTGTTGCAAAGCACGAATCAATATTAAAAAAAAAACCCAAATTTCAAGCATTACATATGAAAGAAAATTCTATCTAAAAGGAAGATGAATTCTAAAAGTTGGTCCAGAGTTCATTGTTTCAAATGTAAAAATAAAATTTTCGCATATCACACCATCTGGGAAAAATACTGATGGGTGAGTTGAACATTATAAATTTCTGATTCTGAGTAATATATAAACAAATGATCTCAAAAAAAAGAAAATCAACTTCGAGAGCAGAGGAAATGCACTTCAGTATATAATTTACAACATTACACTACAAAAACAGACTAGTCTTTAACACTACTCAAATCACAAATTAAAATCTACTTATCTACTGGACAAGCTATAGATTTCAAATAGTTAAACACACAGACATCACATTAAAAACAAACATTTACCCAGAGCCGATAGTCAGTTCACACGATCAGTAAAGGACACCAGTAGTTACGACCATTTCCCATACAATCTATAGATTTATACTTACATAGGCATTGCCAACCATCTCTGGCTGCTCCAATCCACGGGTAGGGGAGGTTAACCCTGGGGCCTTGTCCAGGTCAAACCCAAGACTAGTATGTGGACGTCTGTAAAATTACAACTACTCTTACTTCACCAAATTCACGAGAGGATAAAAATAGTGCAATAAAATCATAAAACAAAGCTTGTTAAGGGTTCTACTATCACCTTTAATTATTCCAATCAAATGATGCACTGCATAGCACTATACATTATTACAAAGCCATTTTATTTACGGTGTATGCTACATGTATGTTCATCTTGATGTGTAAATGTTGTAATGTATATTAAAGAACTTCAACATATTGCATATCATACATACAAATGAACATTGAAAGCAAAGGTTATTAGGGTTGTTCCAACCAATACATACAGTACATACTGAGATATACACTAAATGTCATACTGCAGTCAATATAATCTGAGATATACACTATGTTGTACTTTGGTTACATGTACAGTACAGAGGTGTTAAAATGTTTACACGAGGTTTTACAAATCTGCACTCAGTCTGTTAAATAGGTTGTTACCTGCATCATGCATTAATATCCCATCATGCACTTGGCATTCAGTCTACCCTGGCTACCAGTAGAGGTCAAGTGCACACTTTATCCATCGATTACTATACTTTTATTTGATTATAATATCCTATTCAACTTTATATCCATTTCCAAACATTTCCTTTCCAAAATCATGTGACTCCAATAAAATATAGAAAACTGATGCTTTTTAAAAGCAACAAATCCCATGATTAATTTTTTGGCTGTGTGGGTGTGTGTGTGTGTGTCTTGGTTGTTTTTTTGTACAATTTACTTTCAGTGTATCATGAGAAACTAATTCTATCAGAGTATTGGAGTTTCAAAGTAATGGCTTTGCCACATTTCAAACAAAGCATATCTCACTGTTAACAATTATTTTCTTAGAATCTATGAAGTTCTAAAACAAATCCACTACATCTACAAGAAATTTAAATCTGAACCCTGTGCACTTGATCCAATACAGTGAGAGGAAGCATCACTCAGCTATATTTTTTTCACGCTCTACTGAACATGCTTAGCATACCTCGGTGACTTTGGACTTTTTGGAACAGGGATTTTAGAGTACCTTCTTGGGGAAGACTCGTAGCGAATGGGAGACAACCCTGATTTCCATGTAGACGAGGCAGCGGGATTTCCAATATTGGATCGGAACAGAGACGATCCCACTGAAGTAGTCAACTCCCCCGCCACCCAATCAGGCACCTTCTCCTGTTTTAAAATCGTAATCAAAATGATACCAGTGTAAGAAAAACTTGTATTATTCCAACAACAGCTTGCTATACTTGTAACTTTGCATTTAATGGCACTTGCTACAACCAATCCTTTTTACAAAAATGATGAATATTATAAATAAAATTAGTACAATTTACCATATGGAATGAACTTGACCCTAATTATTTTTCAATTAAGTTTGGTTTGGTTGTAATTACAAAGATAAAAAAAAAAAAAGAAATTAATGGACTTGTAAATTTTAAAAGTTGAAATTTCTTAGCCCTCTCTGCATAACTATATAAAATTTTCCCCCTGTTTATATCATCTTGACATGCCTATCCTGTTAAATTAATGTGAACCTTGCAAACCTTCGCTAATTACATTTACCATCTTGATAGAGGGTAACGAAACCTGTCGAGGTGTGCCAAATGTCAACTATGAATATAACTTACATCATCAGATCCTTTATCAGATGGCTCATCAAAATATATAGACTGAAAAGAATAAAGCATACACATATTATATATTACACATTGTGGAACCAATTAAATTTGTGGGGACCAGTTTTCGTAGATAATCAAGAATTTGCAGGTTTGTTGCGATGTAATTTTTGGATATGGTTTCTGTACATGAAAACATGATGTAAATTGTGTATTCACAATTTTGGTGTAGTGAGACAGGACTACTCATAAAATCAACAAAAACTGAGCCCCCATCAAATTGACTGTGGTCTATAATTCTACATACTGTAAACAAAATCAACATTCAAATATTATTTTGATCTCTACTTATCAGTTACAACACTCAAGTACAGGTCACACAAATTTCTTCATTTATTAAACAACTACTTGTATGCTATCGACAATACCATATATGGTGGCAAGGTTGGCAGAGGTCCTTCCTGAGGTTTACTGGTAAACGGCCCTTCTAACACGCCTCTCTTCAACATGTGAAGCAGTTTGGGCATAGCAATTCCTGTTTTCTTCTAAAAGAAAAAAGAAAAAGGTGAGAACTTAATTCAAATAAATAAGCATTTTGTCTTCCAAACTCCTAAACCTCATCTTTGATGATGTGTATGAATTTTTGATATCTTTATGTTTATAAACATGTACATAAGGACTTGAAATGAACATGAAACCTTTGGTAGCCATGTGGGCTACTGAACCTTGCAATTTTATGGACCCAAATTAAATTTTAGTCTCCCGCAAAGTAGAACACCTTTCATTTGAAAAACCATAGTGTATTTTCATGTTTTGTTTTGCTGTCTAATTCATATGACATGCAACTGGCAACACAAAATTGGGCTTGGTCTTTGTGGTTTTTGAAGAGACTAAAAGACAACAGAAGTCCTTGGAATCATGGAGGACCAAACGGCAACATGACACTAGACTAGGGCTGCGTATCGGGTGAAATTTTCGTATCGCGATATATTGCGATATTTTCAAATGTACTGCGATATGTATTGCAAAATTTTCAAGTAGAAAATCAACGACCTTTTCTCTTATTTCATTGACTATGAGATTGATTTTAATTTTATGCAGAATATATGAAAAATAAGAAACAAGACTTGGTTGCTTAACTCCATTGCTCTATTGGAGTAGAAAAACTATGTCTTAGTGTTTAGAACAATCACAGAAATGTTTCATCCATATTAAACGTAACATTTAATGGGAGCAATCTCAAGCTGAACGTAAATCCCTAGCCTGAACATCATCGCCGATATACCGGTATGGAAAATACGTATCACGATACGATATTTTTTATTAATGAATCGCAATATATCGGAATACCGGTATTATCGCACAGCCCTACACTAGACCACACACCACATTCATGCAATGAGCACATTTTCTAGTGGTAGTCACAGACTTGGACTTATTATTGACGAAGAGACACCAAGCATTAATTCACAATACAAACATCCGAGTTTTCTAGCCATGGTCAGACGCTCTCCCATGATTCAATGAACATTCGTTGTCTTTTTGTCTTAACTTAATCACCATGATACTCTTCTCTGTCTGTAGTTTATAGTTTCTTGACTTCATTGACCCCATTTAATTTTGCTACAGTAACTCTGAATCACTCAGATGCTTTGCAGAGAAGTGCTTCTGAATGTTAAATATGAAGTACTTTGTAGATTACAAACTATTTCAAAAGAGAAACAAATCAGACAAAATGGTGGAAAAAAATATTTATATCATAAATTTTCTAATCGCCAAGTCAGCAAATAAGTCGGACATTATAGGTATCCCACAGCCTTTGATTGGCAAAGCGGGCGAGTGTTAAATCTAATCCATGTAACACACCATACAAAATATACTGAAGACATGGACGAACATCTCACCTTCCTGTAATTCCAGTCACAGGTTCACACAGCTTCTTAATCCAAATGGCACACTTCTGTCGATCTAAAAATCACAGTAAACAGAACTTAAATGTTAACTCAATAACTGATTTAAATTCATTTTCAAATTATCTTTTTTCGTGCTCTCATAAACAATAATTATGCTACTTTAGAGAATTTAATGATAAGTAAACTACTTTATGATTTTTTTTTTTTCAGGGGTTCAAATTTTTTTTTATGGGTGGTCAGTCCAGGACTTTAAGGATGAATTTTAGGCAAGTCCAAGGAAAAAATGTCAAGTCCACATTGATAACACTATTTTAACATAATTGAAATTAAATTATAATAACTCATATTTGTTTTGAGTGAATAAAAACAGTATGTATTAAACATTAATTTTTTCATTTCCTTAAAAAAGAAATAAATAGCAATGATAATGCCAAGTCCCTGGACTTTTGATGAATCTATTGGCCAAGTCCGAATCCAGGATTTGTTAGTCCCGGACGTCGGGCTTGAGGAATTTTGAACCCCTGTTTTTTATAACAGTCTTTAATCAATACATGCAACTCTCAATGAAAAAGTTAAAAATATCTCTATCAGAATCAAGTAAACTAAGTCAATTTAAGAAACTATATATATTTCAAATTCCTGATCTCTCGAAACCCCCAATCTTTTAAACTAACAAATGAGGCCTCCATCTACCTGTTTTATGGGGTAGTTTCAGCACATGTGGTTTCATTTCAGCCAAGACCTTGTCAAACTTCTGGTCCAGCCCCACAAATATGGGATCTTCTGATGATGTCATTGTGGCAATGCTGGGGTTATCAATTTATACCATACATACACAGTCGGTCCATTTTCACTGCAAATAGAAAAATAAAACTACAGTATACAACTAGAACACTGACAAAGTCAGCAAGGGCCCCGCTAAAGCAAATGTTTTAATATACACATCTGCATATGGTGTTAAACAAGTTTGAAGAATTTTAGTTAAGTACCATTTATAGATTTTGAATTATAGTGTTCACAAAATATGATTTGCAAAATCTGTGAATTTTCATTGAAAAATAAAATGTTCCCCCAAAATATTGACCCCTGGAAAACCAAATTTCAACATGCACATCTGCATATGGTGATGAACAAGTGTGCAAAAATCCAGCTATTTACAATGTATAGGTTTTGAGTTTTAGTGTTCACAAAATATGGTTTCTAAAATCTGTGAACTTTCATCGGAAAATGTAGTTTTTTCCCAAATCATTGGCCCCTATAAAACCAAATTGCAATATGCACATCTGCATATGGTGATGAACAAGTGTGCAAAATTTCAGCTATGTACAATTTATGTAGGTTTTGAGCTATAGTGTTCACAAAATTTGTTGACGGACATACAGACGGACAAGGTAAAAACTATAGGGTGCCACATCTGTCAATACTATATGCCCTAATAAATACAAATGAATAGCGAAAATCTAAAGAATTACCATCTTGACATAAATATTTGAGATCTCTGAAGAAGACTAGGCAACTGCACCTTTAATTATCTACAAAGCACACGGGGAAAATAATTAGATGTTTTTTTCTGGAATATCTAAGAGTTAAGTAGCTTGCAGTATAATATGTTGATGGTTTTTACCCAGTCTAATGAACACATAAACACTCAAGCAACTTGCTTAAATTCTACGGTCTACCATTGCACATGCACAGACTTGCTCGCAACGGAAAGTTTAGAAGCGAGAAATCGCCACAAATGCTATGTTTTCCATTGGAATAAAAACTAAAATAATCCATTTGTTATACTTAAGATGCTGGAACATCTGTGATGTCAGAGATAGTCACTGAAAGGCTGGGAAAAGCTGTTACTTACACACAATATTCAAGTTTGCCGCATCTTTGTTTGGGCGGAAGTATTATTGAGGAGTGGATCATTGATCCCGATGTTTATTATTAGAATATCTTCAAGAACAGGTGTTTTGCATATTCAATGACATATCTTTTAAAGTATGAATACTTATTTTTGATAATGGCTATCTAGGGTATAAATATTTGTGGTAACTCAATAATTATAAATTCTTAACAATGATCGGGATCGACATTCTCATTAACGAAAGCCTGTTGAGCAGGAGAAAATGACCACAATTCGTCCGTTTGTTTGTGACGATTTGTTTAGATTTAACAATGTGTATGTATATTTATATTTTCCATTTATGTAGAGTTATTATTTACCTGTATGTTTGTTGTGGACGAACTGGTAATACTCAGATACAGCCATCATGACATTGTTTATCAGGTCCGGCACAATCTCTTTATTTAACTATGTAACTTTATCAGTTAAAGCTATTTAAAATAGCTTGATTTTAAAGCTGTTTCAAATCTTTTGTCAAATCAGTTTCTAAAAGCAGAACAATGAAATTTCACTTGGTGTTATATATGTTTCTGGTGTGATTTTCTCATCCTTCAATATTCCTTGTATTCCGTACAACACATTGTAAACAAAAAAAATACATCAATCTTGAACTACGTCCCAAATGCAAAATTGTCCAATGTTTAGGATCATCAAGTTGTTAGGCAACAGTTTTCCAATCTCCAGCAGACAGTAAAAGCCAATGAGGATCAAGAGAATAATGGATTAGCAATCAGAATCCACATTATAATAAAGTCATTGTATTTATCTATGCCTCAACATACACCGGGTAATGAACAGTTATAAACGCTGAAGGGGTCGTTGTCGTCCTGGGTACTATATCTTGGTACCCTGGGTACTATTTGAATATTTAAATGTACCCTGGGTAATTAAATCGTTTGTTAACGTACCCTGGGTAGGATTAAATTATAAATTCAATTCAATTTTATTTATTGATTCGCCAAACATGTTGGCATACAACCATGTTACATAAAATGAAAAGTTAATCATGTCCGGGCCAGCTAATGCACAGCAACGAAATTGACTCCGGTTTTGAGTGATTTGATTGATGTAATTAAATATTGACGAGTTTGAAAAATATAAGGGAAGCACGAACGTAAAGAAGAATGTCTAACCAATGTATTGATATATGCATATCCAACATTTTGACTGGCTTTGAATGAAAAATCGAGCGAAGTTTCAACCAGGTGAGGCAGACGACGTGAAAAGAGTTGCATGCCTTCTCTACTTCTCTTCTTCTATTTAGTAATACGTGACAGAGACGAAAAATAACATTTTGGATGATCATGAATGCATATTTACAGAACAAAAAAAAAGTTGAAAAGAAAAAAAAGTGTAACTACCCCAGAAAAAAAATTTAAAAAAAAAAAGGGGGGGGGGGTCATGATCCATGCCCCAAGTGCCTGTGGTTTTGTTTTCATTCAAGTGAGCAACAGTGATTTCTTTTCATCAATACTTCATTACCTTTGAACATTTTTCCTGGGGGAATGTTCTTTACTTTATGTCATCCTTCTAACAGGTTTCACAACCACCCTTACATATGGATTATTTCTACTTTCAGGAATTTGGATCCATTAACGGAAACTGTATCCTTTTAAGAACTGATATGCCTATAGCTATTGTTAGAATACATTGAATTAGATCTTCAGTTGATCACAATCATTTGATGTAGTCATGTAGACCGTACAGACACAAGTATAACAGTGAATTTCTCTATCATGGTAAGTGGTTGATTTTTATCGTGTGCATACATGACTGTGAAATTCATCTTTTAAACCAATGAAGGGTGGGGGGTGTCACTGTGTTTTACATCACTGGACATGCCCAAGAATTAAAACGTTAATAAATGCAACCACATGTGAATAACACCTTTGTATGCTTAATTTATATCTGCCACTGCTTCAGTTGTATTATGACATTAAAATGGTAGATCGTGACATCAGGCAACTATCGTATTGCCCCAGTATTACATTTTGTTATACATTACACAGCACTGTGGAGGGAACAGCAAAACTATAATTAAATTGAGATAATCTATTTAAGTTCATGGAGATAACGCTTTGACAGATCTCCACTGTTTCTGATGAGGGACTTACGGAATTGTGTCAGAGATTTTTTTCTAGATGAGGGTACAGCTGTAGCTTGGACTCTTTTATGTACTTTACGTAACTTTAGTCATTAGAGTTCGCAGAATTGACAGTTCACCTGAAGAGGTGTGGTAATTCATTTTGCCAGAATTGTTCAAAATGTACTTTAGTGTCCGCTGAAAAAATGGCTGTAAATGTACATATATACATGTACATACACTAAAAGAATAGTTCTACATATTTTAGTAAGGTCAGGTGTTTTTATGGGATTTTACATATGATATGCTAATTAATGTCTGATAAAGTGGAGTTTTGATGAAGGAACCCTTCTTCAAAATTTCACAGTTGATTTCGAGAAAAGACAATGACTAAATTAACTTAATTAAAGAGGAGGAGACACATCTAGAATGGGAACTGTGCGTCAGGACTAAACTAGAAATACTGTGAGTTAAAACTCGCAAAGGTATACCCCCGCCACGCCCACGCATATCTTTTACACTCACTTGAGTCACTGAAGCTGAACAAAAAATATGGCCCGGCGACACAAATGCATGTTAAAAAACCTATTAAGTTTGACCTTGAGATGAAGGTCAAGGTTATACAGAGATCATGTATAGTGACACATCTTTTCATGGTAATACACTCAAAAGTCAAGGTCACTATGGTCAAAGGTCATATAAGGTCATGAATGTTGCAATACATCCTCTCATTTGATACACCATATGCTAGAATTGGTATTGATATGTCAAAGAGACAAAGAAGTTATGGCCTAGACACAAATCAACACACACAGACGACAGAACAGAGTTTCATGGTGATGCATCCATGTGCCAAATACAGAGCATATGGCAAGACAAAGAATTATGGCCGGACACGAATTCATGTAATATACTAATAATTTTGACATTGAGGTCAAAGGTCAAGGTCATCAATATACCGACAATCGTCATAGTGATACACTCGTGTGCCAAGTATGTATGTCTACCTAAAGAACAAAGAAGTTATGCGCCGGACACGAATCTGCACAGACAGACGGACAGACAAACAGAGTACATGACACATCGTCTAATGGTGATGCATCCATATGCAAATACAGGATGTCTATGGCAAAGAACAAGAAGTTAAGGCCCGGACACGAATTCATGTTAAAAAACTGATAATTTGACCTTGAGGTGAAAAGTCAAGGTCATACAGAGGTCATTCATATACGCGACACATCGTTCCATAGTGATACACCATGTGCCAAATATTGGTATGCCTACCTCAAAGAACAAAGAAGTTATAGCCCGGACACGAATCTGCACAGACAGACGGTCAGACGGGACGGACAGACAGGAGTGATTCCTATATACCCCCCCAAACTTGTTTGCTGGGGGTATAAAAATATAACACAACTGTACTGTTTTTGGGTTTGGAAAAAACGATATGAACTCGTAGCTCAATTTCATAAATATGCAAATGAGGTAGGTCAATCAGTCTTGCACCACATAAAGAAAACAACATATCATCCTTTGAAACTGTTAATGTTGATGGTAAAAGACATTGTTTTGTCATCGAAGTTGTTCCAAGGGGATTTTGTGAAAATTCAAGCTTCTTCAAACCGTTACTTTGCAATGGAATTGACGACGTCAAACAATAACAAAGCGAAAAATTTGGGTTGTGAAATAGAAAGTAAATAAAAATATGTGTTTAATGATAGTTGTGTGATAAATTGAATCTTGCACTCATGCTTATGACATATGAAATAAGTTACTGGATTTAATATTTCCCTAAATTTATGAAATTCGTTACCGGATTAAAGCTCAGGAAATATTAAATCCAATAACTCATTTCATAAATTTCATATCCCGTAAGCACTCGTTCCAGATGATCCTCTGTATATGTGACTATTTCCTTACTGACCTTAACTATAACAGTATGGACTACCATTTTACATGCAGTACTTAGCCAGATGGCCGGAGTACTTTCAGACGTGCGAGTCGGCTGGAGGAAGGATTATGGGATACAGTAAGTACATCAGAAATACGTGTTTTGTCACGTGCATATTTTCATTCTTAGATTTCCTGTGCAGGGTTCGACATTCATCAGAATTTGGACTCACCATTTGGGCAACCGAAGTACTGATCTCAGGTTGCCCGAATGGATTTCAGGTTGCCCAAACAAAAATTTGAAACAAAAAGAAATTCAAATGCAATTATTTCTAAATCTATTTAATAAATTCTTTTTTCAGTTTCAAATAGAAAATGTATTTTAATTCTTTTCACATTATTTTCATTTGTATTCTTATTTCAAATAAATAGAAATTATTCTGACAATCCAAACTCGTCATCAGGTTGTCATTTGGGCAAGCTATGATAACAAACAAGTTGTTAACAGTCGCATCAGGGTAGAAATGGCGAGGTGACGAGTGTGAATGTCGAACCCTGCTGTGCGTGTGATGATGCTGTGTCTACTTCTGCAGAATCAATTGTCTTGTTATACCTTATAAGATTCAACAAATTATGTAATATTTCACAAATGTTGTCTGTCCATAAGGGGAAAAAATGAGGAATAATAACTAGATGTAATCATACAAATCTAATGATTTTATGTGTAAAGACCGTAAATTTTCAATGAAGAGTTACCTTACTTTGTTATTCAGATGTATAAAACATTGATCCTCTCAAAGGGGTCAACTATTCAGTGACATCCCTAATGAAAACATGTTTAAACATATAAACATACTTGAAAATTGTTGTATAAAATAAAAACATACATAGATGAGCACTCCATCATATGAAAATAAATAGGAATGTGCTTTTGTGTATAATATTTTAGTCATGGAAAGCTGAGGGTGCTTTTGTGTATAATTTTTTAGTTATGGGGAAAGCTGAGGGTGGCGGTGAGAAGTGGCATGGTCATGTGACCGCCCTGACGGTGGCTCCAGAGTTCCGTCGCCTCGGTCTGGCAGGGACGCTGATGAATAACCTTGAACAGATATCAGAACAGTGAGTATCAATAAGTTATCTTATGATGTATCAGTTACTAAGGTAACTCTATACCCACAGTATATAGACAGATAACACAACAGTGAGTATGTAATGTATCAGTTAAACCAAACTTCTGTAAGGTAACTAACTCCATACCCACAATATATAGACAGGCCCCCACATCAGTGGCAGATCCACTTTGGTGGGGAGACATATTGTTCTTGGCCTGTCCGTGGGTCCGTCTGTCTGTCCGTCACAAAGTTTTTCAGTGCAACTCCTCTGAAACTACTGATCTGAATTTTAAGAAACTTGATATATAGCAAGGACATCATATGAAGTTGTGCATATAACCAGGAATTTTTGATCTCCTAATATTTATGGAGTTGTGCCCATTTGAACTTATATATTTGCTGTAAATTCTCATAAATAACCTTGTCAGTGCAACTACTTGAAACTACTGATCCATTCTTAGGAACTTGATATTTAGCAGGACATCTTGTGCAGTTGTGCATGTTTTCCAGGAAATCTAATCTCCAAAGTTTGTGTGGAGTAAAGTCCGTTTGAACTTAGAAATTTGCCAAAAGTCCTCAATACAACTCCTTTCAAACTACTCAAATGACAGCATGGGGGGGGGGGG
This sequence comes from Ostrea lurida, assembly GCA_903981925.1. Taxonomy (NCBI): domain Eukaryota; kingdom Metazoa; phylum Mollusca; class Bivalvia; order Ostreida; family Ostreidae; genus Ostrea; species Ostrea lurida. The sequence goes on from CAJDSM010000297.1 coordinate 37,156, forward strand.
GGGGGGACATATGTTGTTGCTCCAAAATCAAACTTTAATTTATGTATGTAATGAAGTTTCGGCCTGCTTTTGAAGATGTTGCACATCATATTCACAAAGTTTCAGTTCAAAAATGTATATGCGGAAAGTAATTAATGAGTAGCAATATTCCAAGTTTTATGTTCAAGGGGTGCACCTTCTTTCTATCTTAAATTGATTTTGCCAATATCAGGCTACATTGATATATACATTTTTCATCACAACCACTTCAGTCCATATTTATGTTAACCCCCCCCCCCTTTTTTTTTTTTTGTGTGTTGTGTGCTAAATTAATCTCTTAACTGTAAAAAGCTCTAAAACTCGGGAGCTTCCCAGGGCTTCACCACAGACCTTAAAATTTTTTAAGTTCCCCTCTTTCACTACGTTCAACAGGGTGCACCTTCTTTCTTTGTTGATTTTGCCAATATCAGGCTCCATTGATATATCAGTGTTACAGAGCAATGAAATCAAAATCTAAAATTATATTGCATTGCATACGCAATCTGCAAACAATGAAAATCATACCATTTTCCATCACCACCGCTTCAATTCATATTGATGTGGGGAACACCATAAATAGGTCATGTCATTGCAGCCTGTGTGTCAAGGAGGGGATTTATCTATGCTTTAATTTTCTCGATTATAAAAGTTTGTTACAGTGATCCCCCGTTATATTATATTGCTCTCCCCCCATATTACCGCAAACTACATGTAATGCATTATGCTACGTGGTGAATTATTTTCTTTTGACAAAAATATTGGACCAAATGTAGTACTCGGTGAAGCTGTTCGGTTTATCAAACTAGCCTGGGGAAGTGCTATGCCTGGCACGATAAACTGTTAGATGCACAGTGTCACTGATGAAAATTTGCCAGGCTCTATAAAAAGACATTAAAATTGGCGACAATTAAACAGAATATGAAATGCACTTGTATGTGATTATTATAATCTGAATTCAAAGCATTTATCAAAAAATGATAGCAGTACATTTACCCACATCCTTCCCCCGATATAATGCCACCCCCGTTATAATGCCAAGTTCGCCATGGTAGAAATGTTGGTGTTATAATGGGGGATCACTGTATTGGTTTATATCTGTACAATTCAGTGGCAGATCCAGAGTGGTGGGGGTGGTTTAGGGGTCGAACAACCCCCTCCCCCTTTTTTTTTTTTGGTTAAAGTAATTTGTAATTTGCTAAATAAATATAAAATATAAAACCCCCTTTCAAACATTCCTAGATTGTTGTCATTTGTGTGGCTTCGCACATGGTTAGAAACTACAGTGCTCCCCCGTTATAATGCCACCCCCACATATCGCCAAATAATTTCAAAGTCATGTTTTTCCTACTATATAAAACCCCACTGTAACACCATCCTCCGCATACCACCAACATGTTTGCAGGTACAAATTGGTCAAGTACCATTATAATCGCTCTCGATAATTATTGCCAATTACCCTATATCAACTGTGAGACACTCTCGGTGAACTGGCTTAAAGCGATTATCCGTCGTTTGCCCTGCAGGTAAAGTTTGGAGTAGGTGATAGGTTACGTAATTTATAATTAGTTGAGTTCATATATCTAGGTGCAATCCGAATGTAGCGAACACGCTGAAATCATATTACCGTAAACTAAATGCATTACACTGTTTGGTGAATTGTTTTGACAAAAATAGCGGACCAATTGTAGTACTCAGTAAAGCTATTCGCTTGATCAGACTAGCCTAAATTAAGAATAAAATATGTATGATTTCTCATGACAGCTGTACATTTACTCTGCATGCCCCCCTCCCCCGATATAATGCCACCCCCGTTATAATGCCAAATTCACCGAGGTACAAATGCTGGCGTTATAACGGGGGATTACTGTATAAAATCCGGAACCTAACTCGCAAGTCAGATCGAGGATAATTTGGATTTATTAATTAACCTAAGCAAATTAGAATAAATTGCTATATGAAATTTCACAGTACATTGCGTGAACCAACCATCTATTAATATGAAAATTGTAGTAATCTTACCATACATTCGATGTTGGCTTGGGTAGCATAGTGAATAGATCACCTCATTAGTAATGGAATGGTCCTGTGTTTGATACCCAATTGTGCCAAGCATTTTTATACACCCGTCTTTAGACGGGGCATATTATGTTATGGTGTTGTCCAGCATCAGCCCGGAATAGTTTGTCTGGGCCATAACTCCTGACCCTCTTTGTACATTTGAACAATATTTCAAAGATTTGTTGCCCTGGACCCAAGGAAATGCCATGACCTTGATCCAAGATTATTGGTCAAAGGTCAAAGTCACTATGCACATAATGGTTTAAACATTGTCAGGGCTATAACCTTTTACTGAATGCATGGATTGGAATAATATTTCACAGAATTATTGCCCCCTGAACACAAGAAAGTGTCATGATCTTGAGTCATGGTCAAAGGTCAAGATCGCAATGCACATAGTGGCTTTTCCGGGCCATGACTTTTCATTGAGTGCAGTGATTTAAATAATATTTCACAGAATTGTTGCCCTAGACCTAAGGATGTGTCATGACCTTGAGCCAAGGTCACTGGTCAAAGGTCAAGTTCAAAATGCACATAGTGGTTTTACCATTGCCTGGACCATGACGGGCATTTATTGCTTCGTTGGCGTTGCTCTTGTTCTCTTCTTTGCTACAGTCAACTTACTGTAATGCATGAGCATTGTTTTACTTCCAACAACCAGGGACTTTCAAAATATATTAGCTCTAAAACAGACTTAGTATTAAACATACCCAAGATTTTTTGTAGAAACGAGATAGAATGCAAATGAATTGTACATTGTATCATGAAAAATTATATATTTTTGAGGAACTTTGCTCGTGTATGTCCTTAAGTGACTGTACCTAGACAGACAGACGGATAGGTGGATGGACAGATTAATGTAAATAGATGTAGATATTGGATTGATTCATCACTGTATATCCAGGCATTATCAGCAAATGAAATAATATCAAGTGTTTTTTCGGTATTACTCCTGTAATGTTGTTCTTTTTTTAATATTTCAGGAAAAAGTGTTTTTTCGTTGACTTGTTTGTGAGAGTGTCTAACAAAGTAGCCGTCAACATGTACAGGAAGTTGGGCTATGATGTTTATCGGACCGTTCTGGAATACTACTCGGGCGACGTGGATGAAGATGCTTACGGTAAGGGGAGATAATTACTTCATTATAGCGGTGTAGTAAGAGTTATCTTTCTTTGCACCTTGTGTTCAGAGCAATTAATTTTAGTGTGCAGTTGATGATAATTTGGAAGCTGAATAAACATTCAGTACTGAGATGAAATGTGTTGTAGATGAAGGTTAATTAATTTAGACCAAGTTCACCTATTTCCAATTTTTCTTATGCCCAAGTTTCTAAACAGCAGATAAAAAGGAAACACATGTATGAAGAAAGAACTCCTAAGTGATGAAGCGGTTTAATTCCTTTGCCCTGTGTCTTTAAACATGATGGATTACTTTACACAAAAAAGAAAGCCTTGGCATTCAAATGTTTGTCATTATTTTCCATAATTAAATCAGTAAATTGCGAAAATTCATTTAATGTTTCAAGAGGTTAACATTTTTATCTTGTGTATAATTTACTTCATTTTTTAAATAATTCATCAATTTCAATCTCTTTTTGAAAAATGCATTGATTTGATTGCTCGCCAGCTCTATCTGTCTAGACCTGCGTATAGACAGCAGGAAAACCTCTGCCATTAACGAAGTTATTCATTCACACAGAGACTTGTCATTATCTTTTCATATTCCTAATTAATTTACAGTTTTCCAGCTAATGAGTAAAGTTGTTAGCTAATATACTTTCAACGGCTTAGGTCAGGTAACACAAAAAAGTGAAAAAGCACATAACATATAATTATGCTCTAATTACGAAATGTAACCAGCAGGTCCTGCAGCCAATTTGCCTAATTGCACCAAAAAACGTTCCCCAGTGGGGTTATTGTTTTGTATGGAATTTTAGTAAATTAAAGACACTTTAATTAGTCTTTAACTCATATTTGTGGCACATTGTTCTTTTCAAAGGTTTTCCCGTAATTTGCTATTGACGTCAAAAAGAAAATCTGCATCACAACTATGTTGAGATGCTTATGAAATACACCACAGCTTTGTGCCGTACCCTAAGTCAAAATTCTTTTTCATGAGCTTTGATAGACATTATTAGAGAATAAATTGTTGGGTTCAAATATTTAGGAAAAAAGTTAATAGGAAATATGCAGCTTCCATCACTTTCGGGGCATTCTTCATTTTCAGATTAGCGTAATTGTTGCTTGGAAATGCATCTGCAAACATATCACGATGATCTATGTGCTGTAAACAAATACGTTAAACATTCCATTTTTAAGAACATATGTCTTGCATTGAATTATCAATTGTGTGGAACGGACAAGGATCTTGACATTTGATGTGCTGCGATTGAATAGATAAGTTTGTAATCATGGTCTTGTATACTTGCTGTCCACATGACAATACTCCTGTCACTGCGGCCATAATTTAGTGATTATGAGGTCAGAAAGGGATTTCATTATCAACGTCTCAGTGGATTTGTAGAAACCAACAAGAAGTGGTATTGGAAAATCTTCATTACCGCTTCTCAGCAGTAATCAAAATAACCAAAATCTAATAGATAAAATACTCATTTTCTTTTACAATCGAATAAACATTTATGATGATATGATTGTATGCTGTACAGCTCCAGGCTTCAGCATTGTTATTAGTCCCCTACCGACGAAGTCGAAGGGGACTTTAGGTTTGCACTCCGTCCGTCTGTCTGTCTGTCCGTCAGTCTGGTAAATCAGTTTTCCGCACTTTTTTTCTCACTGCTTGCAGATATTCATTTGATATTTGGTACATTGCTTTGCCATACCAAGTTACAGATCAAGTTCGAGTTTGGTTTCGATCGATTCATTTTTCACTGAGTTATGGTCCTTGTCCTATCCTGGCTTTACCATAAATATGATCGATATAGCCTATATAATGCAATTAGAATATTGTTGCAGTCCAATAATTTTTGTCATCGGTAGGGGACTATGTATTGCTATGCAATACTCTCAGAATGCTTGTTTATCTCTAAAATGTCACTCAACATTATTACATTTATCTTGGAAAATGACATGATTTATGTAGCTTTTTTTGTTTTAACTAATTGGAAAATTTGTATTTAATTAAATTTCATTTTTCATAATTATGTATAATTTTATGCATATTTAAAAACCATGATTGATAATTAAAAACATCATTGGGAATGGAATGCTTCTAACGAACAATGACTGATTGACAGTGAATAATCAGAATATGTACATGGTATGTGATTGTAAGTCTACAACATCGAAACCAACATTGAAGTGTCATTTCTCATGCTCATCTTTAAGACGAAATGTATGGATGCTTTGAATTTTTTGGTTACAAGTGTCAGCTATTCAGCGTATTAGTCGGCATGATATGCCAACACATCTTGATTTATTTTTAGTGGCATTGAATACCAAAATAAATAATAAAAATTGAATAATTTTGGCTTCCAATAATTCTAATCATAATCTGATGTAATATGATATGAGTAAATGTGAGGATATTTGAGAGCAAAATGAAGCCATAATTATGTTTTCTTACAGAAAAAGATCATTTTGGTGCAGAAATATTAGACTATCATTATGAATCATAGTAGATTTTTCAAAGAAAATACAGTTTTTGTATTGTGTCTTGGAGGAGATAATGTAAGGTGGTTTAATCCATTTGGATGCCGGCCATCATCAGCAGACGCAATCAGACCACACCCAGCAATGTCTGCTTCCGATTGTCAAATGTTACATAATGCATATTGAGAGAACTGTAAGCAAATGCCTAAATTCATTTCCATTGGTTGAGCTGATGGCTTGTTTTTTAGCACTACTAAACTTCAAACGCTTTTAGTGGTGAAGAGAATTGAAAGTTACTCACAAAATGTGGCTGTCAAAAGTCAATATGATGATGTAAAAACAGGACAAAAACTTTTTTCTTTTAAATAGTTGCAGTGATATACTATTAAAGGGACTGACCCACGATTTTTGATCAAAAGCTTTTTCATTTTTGATGTTTAACATTGAAGACATAACTCATTTAAAGTCTAAATTAAAATTTTGGACCTTTTGAATGCAAGGATTAGATAGGAATATGTAGTCGCAACTCTTTGTTAGTAAACAAAGACTCGAGTCTTTTTATCACTGGATACAAGGCTACATTTGGGGGGGTCGGTTATGCGCAACATTGCGTGGCGGTTCCACAGCAGGAAAAATACGAACAAAGTACCAGTAAAACATGAAAAATTTGCACATGTATTCACGACTTAGCCAGGAAAATTATTAATTTGCAGATCATCGCCCGGTCTCCGACAAGACCGCCACCCCCAAATGTAGCGTTTGTAACCGTGATTTATATTTACAAACAAAATATGAATTGCTAATTTTGTAATTTAATGATGAAGAAAATGTATGTTGTTGCATATGGGATGGCCTCCAAATACAAAGATGAGTCACCAACCCTTGCAATTCTGAATTCAGACCTTGCAAAATATTTTAAGAAATTATAGATATTGAAATATCCAGCTAACTTAATTGAAGTAACAATCAATATTCTATTTTCAAAATATACACTGTAGGTGTTGATAACGCAAGCCTGCATGTCTTCTATAGAATAGTGATTAGTTCTTGTCAATGCTTAATAGTTTAGATATATGATAAAGCCCATGAATGGGCCATGCATTCATTAATGATATGCATTACATTTCTAATTTAAAAAAAATAATTATTGTAAAATACTGTAATCCTCATTACAATGACAAAAGTTTGATGGATTCATTGACATTTCTGTTAATTGATAATGTGATATGAATGAATTTGAACTATTTTTGTAATACTGGGGTATTTCTACATTTTATCTGGTAATTTTATACTTTTTAATTTTTATTTTGGGGGCAGAAAATAGTATCAACAACAAATATTTTGTTGTCATTTGATGCCTATATACAAACATGTACAGGATGGTATATTGGAAAACGAGAGAGAAATGAATGTGATACAGACATTATTACTAGGTAGTTTGTAAATGTGTACTGTTATACACATAGACAGTGCTAAGATTATATAGATATGGATGTTTCAGACTTGTGGGTAACAAGGTCGAGTTAATTCCAGTCATGTCTAACACATTACAGGTGATGGCTCTTGTAGGATTCCACAGTGAAGGGATAAAATTGTGATGTCTGTAACTGTATAATTGAGGAAAACCAATCAAATGTCTTGGGAAGTGGGCTCTAAAACTCACAATTTATTACTGTGGGTTTATTTCCGCGAATTTATTTCCACTTAAATTCCAATCTTCAAGAGATTGACTAGGCATGAAAAATAAGTTTCATAAAAATGAAAAAAATTCACTGTTAGCAAACAAAAATGTTTTGCTGGTTACAGCCCTATATATAGTGCTTATGGAAATCAAAAGGTTGTTATGTTCATTTCAATTCACAAAGTTCTAGTGCTGCTGACACGAGATAATAAACATGCTTGTTTCAATAGTAGAGAAAAGTGCCACAAAATTACCAGGGTTGGTACATGTATGTTAGTCTAAAGCAATGGTATTCAAACTTCTGCAAGTCTTAAATTGTTCTCATATTTTCATTTTTACCTTTTCACAATATTGGAATAAATAGTTGAAATAGCCAGCTGTTTGTACGAGAAATTCAGTTCTCCAAGAAGATAAAGTCGTAGAAATATACATTATTTCCACTTGCGTTTTGATTGGGGATAAAGAGATTCGCACTTTGTGTAGAGGGTGCAAATGTTAACATCTTGAAAATACACGGTTTCCTGATGCCTACAATGTCGCTTTTTACAATTATAGAAAAAACAAATGTGTTGTCAATTCACCAGGTTTCTTGAGGATAAAGCTATTTATAAGCCTTAGGCTTGATTTTACAACTGTTATACATGAGTTTTATCTTGTCTGGCTTCCTAGAGCTTGCTAACACCGAGGAAAGCCTTGTTTATTTGTAATTTGACAAAACTGATTGCTCGCAGAATCTTTCTCTGATTGAGGGAAAATCTTGTTTATTTTCTGCTTTCAATGAGCTGTCTATACATACACGGATGGGGAATAGGGTTAACAAACGGTGGTGGTGGATGTGCACTTAGTAAATATCTGTATAGACTTTATGTAGAATTATCAGACGTTCGCTGGGGAGTAGGGTTAATGATGTGTACTAAATAAATACCTGTATAGACTTATTAGAATATTAGATAGAATAGGATAGGATTTCTATAACCGAGCTGAATTGCAAATTACTCGGTCACAATTCTAACTAGCACTGGATTCCTGATCTGCTTGCTTATTTCAAAATTATTTCTTTGTCAATGGTACAAAATGAAATGTGCAGTACATATAAATTATTTAACACCCCCAAACACACACACACACCAGTTGTGAGGCAGGAGAATAATAGATGTTCAATAACCATTTTATGAAGACACTTTTGTTTCATAGGTCTGGATGCTTTATCTCCTCATTTAAAGTCTAAATTAAAATTTTGGAATTATTTAACACCCCCAAACCATCCTCATGGTCTGGATGTTTTATCTCTCCTCATGGTCTGGATGCTTTATCTCTCTTCATGGTCTGGATGCTTTATCCATCTCCTTAGTCTGGATGCTTTGTCCATCCTCATGTCTGGATGCTTTATCTCTCTTCTTGACCTGCATGCTTTATCTCTCTTCATGGTCTGGATGCTTTCTCCATCCTCATGATCTGGATGCTTTATCCGTCCTCATGATCTGGATGCTTTATCCATCTCCATGGTCTGGATGCTTTATCTCTCTTCATGG
>CAJDSM010000298.1:13425-42314 GCA_903981925.1 Ostrea lurida
ATTATCCAAGACTTTCCTTAATACTCTCTTCCCACTATAATTCCACCATGTGATTCTACCAAGTTATATTTTCGTTGAAGGAATGCTGTCAGGACATGCCTATAACTCGCGTAAGATATTATATGAGTTACAACACGTGACGGTTCTTTTTATGTAAGTGTTTTGATATGCAGTGTTTTATTGATTTGAGGGATATTTTTATGTCTTACTCTTTCCAAGGGAGAGACATTATTTTTCATACTTCGGGCCCTCAGTGTCTGTCACATTCCTATAGGCTGGCTATCAGATAGCCCTAATTGAAACTTTGTGCAGTTCTTACTGTGCTTCGTTTGCGATTTGTAGTTATGTGCATAATTGACGGACAGAGGATCCAATTATTTCCTTCCAAGATAGTTTAGTGGGATCCAAGGGGTGGAGGGATTGGAAATATGCTTGTGAAACACTTATTCTCCCCGATCATATGCATGGCCTATCAGAGATATGACTTGATTGTGATGTGCATTTGCGATTATTGACGGGATAAGGGATCGCAATTCATTTCCTACAAGTAAGGTGGGTATCAATATAATTTGAGGGGTGGAAGTAATATATACCAGCTTATAGGTAGGCTTGGGAACTTTTTGTACATGCTTCACCTGCAGTGTAGATTGCATATCTTAGGACAGGAGGATCCAATTATTTTTTCTACAAGCGTATAAGTGGGTCTAAGAGGCTGCACCAAGTCCATTGAGTGGCCGCCTGTCCCAAGTATTTTTTGCAGAACTCATCTTAAACTGTGTGTGATCTTCAGTGAAAACTTTTGGTACCACATTGAAAGATTACAACGATGTAGATGTTGTGTGGAAGGGTCAAGGGGTTTCAAACTTTTATACAGAAACTAATTGGCTTGGATTTTTTGTGTTATATTAGGCAGCTAGCCTATCGAATGTTCTTTAATGCCAACTCCCTCCTTAAGTCCTTTAAAGAATTCCATGAACTGGTACAGTTTAAAAGATCACAGCATGTAGATCTAGAAGTGAATAAAGGTGAGCATATATGCCTTACAAAGTCACACGGAACTTTAATGATGCTGCAAGGGGGGTCATTCATGGATACCAACAACATCTGTGTTAATTAATCGAAAACAAATTTATTGTTTAATGAGGAATCTGTTGTATAACATATAGCGTTGCGTTATAACACTGACAACTATTAGTGTGTAATATGATTTGTGGGTAATATCTAATTCTGTGAGTATGTTGTTTATGATTTGAGGCTATATGTACACCAAAGAAATGAGTAGAATTGAAAACGTTTGGGTAAATGTTGCATTAATAATATACAACGAATGTTTCACAAATAACAGGAAAAGATTTACTTACAGTTAGTTAGGCATTGGAAACATGTCGGTAGGATAAGGAAACAATTGAGATGAATCATTATTATATTATAGAGCATTTTGGCCGGACTATATATTACTTCCTGTATTCAAGATATTCCTCGTTTCAAGTGAATTTAAGTGTGTGAAAAGAATGCATATTCGATATTATCATTTTATTGTGGACTTGTTAAGATCTGAGTAAGTTGCCCTAGAATTCGCATGGCTTATGGGAATTATTGTAAGGTAAATATAATCGCTACGAATGATATTAAATTAGTTAATCGACTTATTTCAAGTGGTTGAGCAAACATGTATTTTTGAGCTCTCCTAACATTTTTGTCACTCTCTTCCTGTTTTGGACATTTGTACCAATTTTACAGCTAGGACAGGACACAACGAAGGCCGATCAGCTCAAGAAACTCCCTACTTTCAGCTGGTGTATTCTGCCAATCCCCTCTACACCTTACAATAAGAAGGCACGCATCTGATATCGGTGAAATCTGGAAAGTTGTTATTTCGATGGCGACGTGCTCCATTTAAAATATCTAGCAAAAGGAAAAATGTCCTTAGGCAACGTGTTTACAACAATCTCTTCGCTACATTTGATGTTCAGCAATAGTATCCATTCGGCTCAGGGTAAAAGTGGTTATTATTGTCCGATAGATGCATCTATATATACAGATAATATAACTGTATCTTGTAAAGAAACCCTGCACTATAGTCTAAGATTTAATGAGAAAGAGAATTGAAGTATGTGGGATCCAAGTAATAGATATATGAATTCGATGTGTTAAATTGTGAATACTATACTTGACATCATTATAGTTTGTTTATTGTAATGGTAGACGAATTGAGCGTAAGGTTTCATCCTAATTTAGTCATACACAGAGTTCGGTACCTTCTAGGACAATTTGGCGATACAAGTGTATCGGAGGAATTAGTGTTTCTCAAATCAACAGGAACCATCAATAAATCTCCTGATGTATCTAAAATTACCAGTATGACCTACCTAGTAATACCTCAGTAGTGTTTTATTTCCCATCATAGGTCTCCTGTGCCTACTCGATGATAGGGTTCGACTCGATAGATACACAGAGGCGGGTGGCACTGCTAGGAAAAGTGCGTGGGGCGATGTGGCAGACCTATAACAGCAAATTTTGATTTTTAAACGATAAGGGAAAAAAGATGAATAGACAACTCATCTATTGACATATTGACAAAAGTAACTGTGTTTCACAGTAGTTCGTCACTACAGCTAATGTTATTTATTGATGAAAATTTGTTGTGGACATGAGTTCAGTTTCGATTACTAAATAACTATTAGTTAAGTATATCCAATCACTTATCATTGGATTTAAAAGGATTAGTAGTCTAACACGTTTCGTAAGTAACAAATGTTAAAAGAAAGACATGGATATTGTGTGCTGTTGAGCCTAAATAGAATGTCGTGTTGTAGTTTGTCTCGTGCTCTCTATAACCCGGTGAGGGTTGTGTGAGTGGGCGTGTGTGGTGGGTTGGTTGCCCTAAATTAAGGGTGTTCCGGAACGTCCCGTGCGTGTGTGTGTGTGAGTGTTTGAGATTGAAGATAGAGATGAGAGTTCATCTATACTTATTCTGAGAGTGACTAAAGTATAGTGTGTGTTCTCAGTCGGTGAGTGATCTGTTACTCGAGTAATTATGGGTGGGTGGGGCTGGGGTGAGTTGTCGGTTGATGGTGTGCACGATGTGGAGTAGTTTATGTGTGATGTCAGAGAGGCGAAGAGAGGAGCGGTGGTCGGAGGGTATGGAAAATTTGGGGCGGATCAGTTACAATTCCATTGAATATGGGTGGTTGATGATGATCTTCAATGAATCAGTAGGTGTTTAAGATTATATGCCCCTTACTGTTGGAGATTTCTCATATGAATGTGTTGCGCAACCACTATTGAAAAGTAATAATTTAAAAATAATATAATAGGTATATCTCCCTACCTTAGCTCTACCTGCCTACATTTTTTCTGGAGTTAGCCAGGATAACATCAGCCTATTTTTTATTTTTGGCCTTAATTAAATGTTCAATGCGACTGTTTATCTAGGAGAGTTAGCCATTTTAAGTAATTAAACAATGGGTTATGCTTCCGCAATAAGTTACATTTCATGACATAGGTATGTTGAACAAAGTGGTATGTTATTTTTATAAGAGAAAATCATAATGGGAAATAGCTGTTTGTCATCAATTGAATAGATTAGTCGGGTAATAGTTAAATAATAAATAATGCAATTAGATAATTCAGAAAACTTATTGTGACATTTGGATTTATGCATTCACTTTTGATATTTATGTATTTTACCTACGGTAACCTGCTTATCATCTCAAACAGAGTAGCATTTTAGAAATTCGGTTTGAACTGTTTGTAGGAATGCTGTATTGTTTGTATAACAAACAAATATCAAAGTATGGACTCTGATCATCATTTCCATCATTAGTTATAATCTCTGTTTTGAGCTGTTTTCTTGTACTTGTAAGAAGTAACACCATACATTGAGATCAAAGGTGCAGATGTTGGCAAGTTTGTGTTGTGTGATGTGTGCACATGATGGCAATTGCGATGATGCGGTCTTGACTCCTAATACAGTACATAGGCTACCCACCTCTTTGGTAGCAAAGATGTGCTTTTTGTTTTTGTCGATTGTCAATGATGCTGCATAAAGTTACGTTTCTACATCTATACCTTTGATAATTACCACTAGAACACATATTTTGTGGAAATAAAGTGTACCTAGGCTGTCAAATGTTTGATTTGAACATAAGCAAAACCATTTATTTCTACGTACAAAATAAATTTGAAGAACGATCCATCCCACTTAATTCCACCATGTTGATTTCTACAAATTATATTTTCTGTTGAAGAATCTGTAGGACATGCCTATAACTCACGCTAGATATTAATTATGAGTTTACAACATGAGGTTTCTTTTTATGTAAGGTTGTTTATGATATGACAGTGTTTTATGATTTGAGGTGATATTTTTATGTCTCTCTCTTCCAAGGGGAGACATATTGTTTTCATACTTTCGGCCCTCAGTGTCTGTCACACTTCTGGCTTATCAGATAGCCTTAATTGAAACTTTGTGCAGTCTTACTGTGCTTCGTTGCCATTTGTAGATCTATGTGCATTATTGACGGGACAGGAGGATCCAATTATTTTCCTTCAAGTAGTTTAGTGGGATCCAAGGGGTGGAGGGATTGGAAATATGCTTGTGAAACACTTATTCTCCCCGATCATATGCATGGCCTATCAGAGATATGACTTGATTGTGATGTGCATTTGCGATTATTGACGGGATAAGGGATCGCAATTCATTTCCTACAAGTAAGGTGGGTATCAATATAATTTGAGGGGTGGAAGTAATATATACCAGCTTATAGGATAGGCTTGGAACTTTGGACAATGCTTCACTGCAGTTTGTAGATGTGCATATTCTTAGGACAGGAGGATCCAATTATTTTTTCTACAAGCGTATAAGTGGGTCTAAGAGGCTGCACCAAGTCCATTGAGTGGCCGCCTGTCCCAATATTTTTTGCAACTCTCTTAAACCCTATGGGTGGATTTCAGTGAAACTTGGTACAATGAAAGATTACAACATGTAGATGTGCTTGTGGGAAGGGGTCAAGGCTGTTCAAACTTTATTACAGAAACTAATTGGCTCTTGGATTTTTTTGTGTATATTAAGGCAGCTAGCCTATCAATGTCTTAATGCAACTCCTCCTTAAGTCCTTTAAAGGATTTCCATGAAACTTGGTACATTTAAAGATCACAGCATGTAGATCATAAGATGTGAATAAAGGGTGAGCAATATATGCCTTCAAAGGTCACAGCTGAACTTTAATGAGTGCTGCCAATGGGGGGTCATTCATGGCATACCAACACATCTTGTAGTTAATTAATGAAAACAAATTATGTTTTAATGAGGATGTTTATAACATATGAGGTTGGTTATGACATGACAACTATTAGTGTTTAATATGATTTGTGGTAATATGCTAATTATGTGAGGTATGTTGTTTATGATTTGAGGCTATAATGTTAACACCATGCAAAGAAATGATAGAATTGAAAACTTTTTAAAAATGTTGCATTTATAATATACACGAATGTTTCACAAATAAACAGGAAAAGATTTTATTACAGTAGCATTGAAACATTCGGTGGAATAAGGAAACATTAGATGAAAATCTATTTATTATATATATAGACATTATGGGCGGTATATTACTTCCTGTATAAGATTGTTCTTTTCAAGGAAATTTTAAGTGTGTGAAAACAGAATGCATATTGCTATATTATATTTATTATTGTGGAAACTTCTGTGTAAGATCTGAGTGAAGTTATAGCCTAGAATGCAATGGCTTATGGAAAACGTAATCAATAATTTTTTTTAATCCTTCCTGTTTTAAAGGTGGTTTCTTGGTTATCCAACAAAACATTTGTGGGCTTCATTTACAAAGAGCATGTTTTACCAGCATCTAGAATTTATTTAATGTCAGTATATATACAGATGACCTTAACTGATCTTGTAAAAAACCCTTGCACTTTATATCTAAGATAAAGCAGTTGTATAGAATGATGTGTTAATTTATCTGCCATTTTTTAATGGATACGGTATAGTCTAAATCTCAAAGACTCAACTTTCATCAATGTCAGAATTTAAGGTTTTCTCCACTAATTCATGTTAAATCTTATTACATTAACGGTGCACTCGATGATACTTCACATCATACACAGAGGCAGGGTGCACTCTAATAGTGCTTACCGATTACTGAACAGTACATTTTTTGACATATATAAGTCAGAATCCTGTACATTTTTTCTTAAATTCTGCTATTGATTTATAAGATCTGACATTATGAACTGAAATGTACTGGAGTATTGGGGGTCTCCTGACATTTTAACATTTCCCACAATAATTTCTTGTTAATGGTGTAATAAATTGATATGTGATAGATTTCTATCTGCTGGGAATGGACCCTAGCTGCCTTAAATTTGTACACAGAGCTTGACCACATTAGGGATTTAGTGTTCCCGATCCCTGTTACTAACTATTAGTAAATGATCTTTGGTGAAATAATGTGATAAAAGTTTCCCTGTTATCACCTATTCCTGCATGAATTTGAGAAATATAAGTTTCCAACTCGTATGCATCTTTAACTTTTTCTGATTATTTTATTGAGGACTATTGAATCTTTCAGGTAAGCTGTGTTGTCTCAGGCTAGACCCCCCCCCTCCTGACCCCCCCCCTTTATTTTATTAGTACATTGATTACCAGATGATAAGCATTGCTTGATGATTGGATTATCGACAGTCTTGTACTTATGATACTCCATTGATATCTGGAGATATTTAATTACTACATTGTGTACATAGTGATAACGTCCTCAGTTTACTGATATAATCGTGTATATTCAAAGTTGGATCTTCTCCAAGACTTTAAAAAAAAAAAAAAAAATTATAAATCATGAAGTCAGCACCTTATAGTCCCCCCACCCCCACCCCTGACTTGGGTATTGATGTTCTCACTTTCCTGTGGTCCCTATAGCGATGATCATTAAGTCAAACATAAGAATGTTAGATGATACGTACATCAAATGAAATGTGTATAAGACTGATTTGTATACATGGAGCTACACAAATCTTAATCTGACAGTCCTTTTATGGTTGTGTAAATGCATATATAGGCATTGTGATGTAAGCGTTGCACGATTACGCTTTAAATCGCTGAAGGAATTTATACCCACGCTTACCACTTGAAAATCAAAAACACAGAAGCCACTTTAGATTCATAGATCTGACACAATTCATGAATTAATTATTGAACACTGAATTAATCATCTGTCTGTCTGTCTGTCTCTCTCTTTGTTAGTCTCTGTGTGTGCAGTCCATCAGACTGTGCTCTCTCTCTCTGTCTGTCTCTCTGTCTGTCTGTCTGTCTCTCTTTTTCTGTCTCTCTCTCTCTCTGTCTGTCTCTCTCTCTGTCTCTCTCTCTCTCCTGTCTGTCTCTCTCCTCTCTGTCCTCTCTCTCTCTCTTGTCTCTCTGTCTCTCTCTCTGTCTCTCTCCTCTCTCTTATTCTCTCTGTCTGTCTCTCTCTCTCTCTCTCTTCTCTCCTCTCTCTCTTCTCTCTCTCTCTCTCTCTCTCCTCTCTCTCTCTCTCTCTCTCTCCTCTCTCTCTCTCTCTCTGACTTCGATCTCTCTCTATGACTCGATCTCTCTTTGTCTGTCTGTCTGTCTCTTTCTCTCTCTATGACTCGATCTCTCTTTGTCTGTCTGTCTCTCTCTCTCTCTTATTGACTGTCTTTCTGTATCAACCTAGGGCAAGCTGGTTTGAAGATTTAATGTGAATTAAGTCACTCATGCAGTTATTATATGCAGTTAGAAAACTCAAAATAATTTGTAATTTTGTGGTCTTTAAGTAATGATATCATTTATGAAATTTATTTGTGTTACAAAGCAAACTTTATGTTATTGCATGATATATTAGCCAGGCAAAGACAGTAAGAATTCGTAAAATAACATGTAATATTTGTGGAATCATGTATAATGAGGACATTTAACTAAGGTAAGAGATGTAAAAAATTAACTAATTCTTTGTGTTATGTACATAGAAGTGTTCAATCATAATATTTTACCATGAAAGAATTTGAATATTATTAATGATCTTCAATTGAATAATTATGTCTTGAGAAAGAGACTATATATGTAAATATAAATTATACTATAAACAGCTGTTTGTGTGCACCCTCAGCTCAGATCATTATAATCCTATTCAAGTAAATTGATTTTGAAGAGATCAATGGCACTCTATGGTTTATATTGTATAACATTCCTCCCCACAATTTGACAAATATGGTTAGAATTTTGGTGACATATATGCACTTGAACAACTGGTCTATCTCCCTTTGTCCGTAAAGACACCAAGAATTGTCTCGCAATGTCATTTGACGGAGTTAGAGCGTTGTTTTTTCTCTCAGGGCTGACACTAGATCAGAAGCTGTGCATTTTGACACTTTTGAGCAAATTACTTAACTCCAGGGGGCGTAATTATTCTGTATTCGAAGACATGTCAATTCCTGACATATTAATGATGTAAGAGAGAATTCACTTACAAGCTGCTTTTAAAAGATTTTCCAGGGAATTAAACTTAAAGTTGGGACATTTAGTATCTATATAATGTAAGTATATAATGATGCTGAGTTCATCAAGTTATATGTATACCCAATTGTAATATTTTTACATTGAAATTTTGAATAATGTTTAAAAAATACCTTGGAAGTAATGATAAATCATTAAAAAAAATATTTTAGGACAATTTTGTGAGTATGGAGCTTATCAACATATGCAGTTTAAGACTAAAGTAAGTCACATACGTCTTTATAATATACAGTCAAATCTCGTTATCGATGGGACTGTTGAGAAAAAACTTTTAAGATATCTGAAGATTCGAGATACGAAAGTGATTTGCTAATCAATATAAAGATATTAATTAAGTGGCTGGGACTTCCGAATCACTTCGACATACAGCAATGGTATACTTGTCAGAGATTTTAGGTCACCTGAGTAAACTCAAGTGACCCATTGCAATTGTCTTCGTCCGTCGTCGTCCGTTAACAATTGAACATTTTTAACTTCTTCTTGATAACACCAGTCCAATTCTTTTCAAATTGGTATGAAGCATCTTTAGGACAAGGGCACTAAATTGTAAATTTCAGGTCTCTTGCACCCTTGGGGGTGGGGCAAAAACTGCCCAAAAGTGACCAATTTTAAAAAATCTTCTTCTTTACAACCGCACATGTCTGAGAGAAACCAAATGCATAGTGATGTAGAGCAGGAATGCCTTTACCAAAATTGTAAATTTGGTGGTCCCTGGGGTAGGGGTTCTGACCCCAGGGTGGGGCCAAATTTGGTACATAATGTCTGTTAACAATTGAACATTTTAACTTCTTCTTGATAACCAACCTGTCCAATTGTTAAATTTGGTGTCCCTGGGGTAGGTTTCTGACCCCAGGGCGGGGCCAAATTTGGTACATTAATGTCTGTAAACAATTGAACATTTTTTAACTTCTTCTGATAAAACCACCTGTCCATTCTTTTCAAATTGGTATGAAGCATCTTTGGGACAAGGGGCACATAAATTTTAAATTTCAGGTCTCTTGCACCCCTGGGGCCTTGGGGGTGGGGAAAAACTGCCCAAAAGTGACCAATTTTCAAAAAATCTTCTCTTTACAACCACACATGTCTGAGAGAAACCAAATGCATAGTGATGAAGAGCAGGAATGCTTTACCAAAAATTGTAAATTTGGTGATCCCGGGTAGGGGTTCTGACCCAGGGCAGGAGGGGGGGGGCAAACTTGGTACATAGTGTTTATATTTTAAACATTTGAAAAGCATCTTTTTCAATGCTATTGATATTAATGTGAAAGTAAATAAATATTTGGAATGAGAAGGGAGCCTTTAAATTGTCATAATTATACCCACCTGCCAACAAGTTGGGGGGTGGGGTGTTGACGGAATCAAGTTGTCTGTCCATCCGTCTGTAGGCAGAATGGTTCCCAGACTTTTAGTGTTAGTCTCTTCTACAAGAGTCACCATATCATGCATATGGTCTACCTATAAAATATTGCATTTGGGGTCAAAAGGGCAAAGGTCAAGCACACTGGACATCGAGAGTAGCGATATTGTGTCTGGGCTCAAGAGAATTATCCATTTTGCGTAGAGTCACTATATCATACATGGGAAGATCTATTATATCGGTTCCGGGTTCCAGAGCAATTTCCTTTCTACCTAGAGTCGATCACTATATCATACATATATACTTAAATGAGACGAAGATGTTCTTTATCGAATTTTGGGTCAAAAGGCAAAGGTCAAGTGCACTGGACATCAAAGTAGCATATAATTTCCAGCTAGGCTCTTCAGCATTATCCTTTTTACCTAGAAGCACCATATCATACACATGAACTCAACCCATGGGTCAAAGATGTTCTCTATTGAATTTTGGGTCAAAAGGTCAAGGTCAAGCTCACTGGACATTAAAGTAGCATATGTTTTCATTTAAAATTCTTGAACAATCTGTGAGATTGAATGATAATCTTGTGTATATGAATAGGAATATATGCATAATATTGAAAGATATTAACATGTGAAAAAATACTCTGTATTGAGACTCAAGAAATGCAAATATGAGACTCCCTGTGTGGGCTATGATACTCAGGTGACCGTTAGGCCTGTGGGCCTCTTGTTTTTAAATGCAACAGTGATGGTTAATTCACTAATTTAATACCCAGTGGGAATGGTTGTTCTGTGAGTCGCATTTTCTGACTCTTATGATTACGGACAGCTAGTGCATGTTAGATGATAGGCTGAGCACCACTAGACTGTTTCTAGCGTGTTTGTAATTGTAGCTAAAAATGTAAGTAGCGCTCTGTAGCGATGAGTGATAACCGTACACCATATGTGTTATGTTTTACCATGTATATCACATTGATTTATACAATAGTTTTATTTTTATATAAACATTTGTTCCTATCTTATACATCAGATTTGGAAACTTCTCCATGCAGATAAAAGTGTTAGGATGAAATATAATAAGATAGTTGATAATTACTACTTGATCATTTTATAGTTATGGTTCTGATGACGACCGTCTAAGGTCGAAACTGGGTCAACCAAAATAAATTCAAACAGCATTCTTACGATGTGTTGGTGATCTGTTCCTATTTACTTTTAAAATTTTATAGTTTGAAAGTCAAGGTCACTCTTTGAGGTCAAGGTCAAATTTAATGTCAAAATGAGGCTGTACTATATAGTTTTCCAACAATACTGCACCGAAACGTCTCATGTTTTGTAACATAAATGATAAATCATACAATTGTACAAATCAAAATCTGTCTAACTGCACATTCAAGTTTTAAAAATATATGGGTGCTATTTTATAATGCTCAAACTGTATAATTGCTTTCTGTAATAAGATTGATTTAAAATCATTAATTAATATTTTTTATAATTAGTTTTTAAACACAGATAATGCTACTTTTGCATTTCAATGTTTTGCAATGTTTTGCAATTTTTGTGTTTGTCTTTATAATATGATATCTTGAGTTATGTATTGTGTAAATAATGTAATGTTTGAGCAATGAGGGCCCTCCTCAGATAAAACACTCAATGGGTCTGACTTCCTTAAATTCTTGAAGTAATAATTATTACACATTTCAATGGGCAGTAAATTTAGTATCGTTTGTATGATATTAATACATCTATTTTGATAGGTGTTATTTTAATTAATATGGGGGATTGTGGCTGTTGCATTTTGGGAAGAATCAAGTATGTCTCGTTAATTTGNCAGAATCGTTTGTATGATATTAATACATCTATATTGATAGGTGTTATAATTTTAATATGGGGGATTGTGGCTGTTGCATTCTGGGAAGAATCAAGTATGTCTCGTTAATTTGTTTCTAGATTTAATGTATCATAGTTGACAGTTTGTCTGTAGAGGAGTGAATTAACTTGTCCAATAGGGAAATATGTACCCGGTAGACGTAAAAATAAGTTTGAAATACTTTTATCTGGTACCTAATGCACATGATTCATATATAATTATATTATAGACTACTGAGATTGATTTCCTCTTGAATGATAAAAATAATTTTTTCCCTATCCAATCTTATAAAATTTGAAGTTCTCTTTCGTATATTCTGATTACAGTATATTATAAGCTGGTTTTTTTTTTAGCTATGTTGATTGTCTCTTGAACAAGATTCTATGACGATTTGCATATATAGCCGGTGCATGCTGTCTCACTCCGATCATGTTGTGATTTTCTATAATAAAATAGTTTGATCAAGTTAAAAAAAAAATTAACTAGACTCTATGTGACACTCTGAGAATACGGTAGTATGCCTACTGTTAAATCCATTCTAATTAATTGTATAGTTAATTGATTTAAAGCAGTGAGATGGATGTAAAGACAAAGATAACAAACAGTGATCAATATCGTACGGTAAGTCCCAAATAGAATACAAAAACAAGGCCGAGTTAGGCAAAAACGGAACCCTGGACACAACAGACTCTCTGGTGGGACCAGGTGCCTATGAGAAGCAATGTATTTTACTAAATGTGTCGGATGTATTTACTGAAATTGTCGGATTACAGACATGGACTGATTAACGACTACTGTAAAATGAGAATATTTAGCGCACTATTTATTTTAGCGAAGACGTACGATTGCGCTAAATTAAGTTGTGCACTATTAAAAAGGTTTTCATTGAGTCAATTATTAAATCATTGACCAAGTGGTATCATTGTGCTAAAATACTTGAGTTTGCACCAAAAGGTATCCAATGCAATTTGCTGATTGCGCTAAAATATGTTTGCGCCAAGTATTCTTGTTTTACAGTATTGGAGTACTGAGATTGACTGATTATTACTGAGACTGTACGTGGGATAACCGAGAT
Organism: Ostrea lurida; assembly: GCA_903981925.1. Classification (NCBI taxonomy): domain Eukaryota; kingdom Metazoa; phylum Mollusca; class Bivalvia; order Ostreida; family Ostreidae; genus Ostrea; species Ostrea lurida. The sequence continues at coordinate 26,275 of CAJDSM010000298.1, forward strand.
GGGACAATGTAGTAATCTGAATGTTCAATACATATAATGTGTAGTGGACAGTTCAGCTCCTAAGTAAGTGCACCTGTGCATGTAGGACCTCAGCACTTGCTGCATGCAGTTGTGTAATATAGATCAGGATTTGGAATTATTCACCGTGTTGGTGATGACAGTAATGAATATATAGCTGTCTACGAACGAGTCGGGATACTAGCAGTCGGACGTGGAATTTAGGTCAGGGTACCGGTGACATCACTCGGTGTGGTCTTGGGTACGAGATGACACATGGAGACAGATAACACAGAGTAGCTGGGCGGGTCATTCTGGGGCTTAAAGAACCCATATTCATACAGCACTACTTAAAACTCTTAGATGATCCCCATTGATAATGGAGTATTAGAGAGATAGGAATCTTCCTTTTTGTAACAAGTTTTGCCTCTGGGTACCCAGGAACCTGGACTTATGTGTTATCAGATGAACAGACAAATACGTGATTGTAATTAGAAATTGATTCCCAGTATATATCCGAGTACATGTTATATATATATATCTTAATTGTGATTGGCTGTCAGACTGGAATGATTGGTACTTCAAAGAAGATTTCTTTTGTGAGTCATTGCTTGATTCTTTTCTAAATTTGGATCCGATATCGAAGGGAAAACCAGTTTTTCTTGGTATATTTCATTGAATTTTATCAGCGGGTGAACAATTCCAAACATTAAATCTTCAAGATTACATAATGTGACCAAGTTTAGTTAAGTATATCAATAAAATGTTTCGTTGTCTGTTTATCCACAATGTGCTTTAAAGGGATCATAGCCAGAGCGGGGAATTACACCTTTACCACGAAAAGAATAAATTGTTTATACCCAACTCAGTTCAGTGAAGAGTTCAGCCATTCAATAAGCACCCTGATCAGCTCGTGTTTTCTTTACATCGGAGTAAACAAGGCACTGGCATTTTCTATTGAAATTAAACAAAGTGGAAGGCCCAGGCAGGCTGAACAGCCATTGTTAAAGATCAAAACCCGACTACATTTTTGGGAGCATTATTAGGAGGATGGAAGACAGGATAGGTTTTTCGTAGTGTAATACTGAGTAAGAAAAAAAGATTTTTTTCGGTGAATGTAGGATCTTTTTTTTTTTTAAACCGTGTGTCATTTTGGGACAGTCTCACAGATTGTGATCGGAATCGGAAAAAATACGGAAATAAATGTGTGCATACTAAAGGTACGGATTTACATTGCTGTTTTTAACAGAAAAATAAACTTGGCAGATTTAATGTTGTAATCATGTATTAATAGCAATGGAAATATTTATTATGATACCTAGATGTCATATAGAGAGAAAGCAAAGACGAGAAGTAAAATGGAAATCACCCATACTGACAGAAAAGCCTCATTATTCAAACATCAGTTTGTCTAAATGTGTAAGAAATATGAGATAATTAAAATCAGTATATATAACACTTTGGGTCACTCAATTTGTTTGGAAATGCCTTTATTGTATTGATAATTATATATTCCCTCATTCTACAGGCAACTAGACATTTATATTTTGTATTGTAACTTTTTCAGAGAAAATGCAATGCTTTCATTGAAAGATATTTAAACAATATGTCTTAGTATTTTAAATACATCTAAGAATTTAGTGAATCTATTCTCTTTGGAAGAATACTGGGATAGCTAAGACCAGAGTCTATATGTAGCAAGATCTACAGCTTAGCTATCAACATGTCATTTTATAAACTTCTATAATAAGCAAAGTTGTTCTTTATATTATGCATTACGTCTGAACAGCCGTCATGTTGAATTTTATCACGTCTACCTGTATAGTAATGGAAGGTTGTAGTGAGTCACTGACCGCTCATTAATTATTAATGAAGAGGTCATCAGTCTGCCTGGTCAGTAATGGGACAGGTAAGAGGCCTCCTTCCGGCCGGCTTGACCACCTGGTTGTTTAGTTATTAAGGTGACCTACTTGTTTACTTATGTGTAAGACAAATAGACCTTGCATGGAACTTAATATAGTACTGGTACTAGAGAAAATGAAACAATGAAATGACTGTGAGCTCAGCAATGATAATGGTAAGGATTAATTTGGTGAGCTTTTCTTTAAAAGTGGGACATTGTTTCTTGGAGAATAGGTGTAATTTGTTTCTTAGGTTATAATTATTTAGTATTGTGAATCAAACAATGAAGTGTGGGGTTAAAGAATGTGTGAATGTTGATATTTCAGTAGATTATAAGGCATTATGATGATAGCAAGGCAGACTTAGGAAGAAGAAAGAAAAAGGTGGGAAGAGGGAGGGAAAAAATGTGGTGGTGGGGGGGGGGGGGAGGAGGAAAAAATGGAGGAGGGTAATTGTGGTGGTGGAGGGGTAGAAAAACAGATATATGTGGTGATGGTGGTGGGGGGGGGGGTGAACAAAATTTGAAAGGATGAATGGACAGGAGGATGCAGAGGTGGACCTCTTGTCCAAAATCTGTGTCAGACAGGAGTTGAGTCAGTGGTACAACAGCTCAAGGGACAAGTTGGTGGTTGTCTCTTTTCCTGGTACAATAAGTTTATCCTTATTTTGGACCCAGACTGAGGAGGGCTGCAATGAGCTACTTCTCCGGTTATCTTTCTTTGACAGAGGCGCCATAGGAAAACACGGTCCTGTATCGGAACACCCTCGCGCTTTATCTATGTTGTACCGATCAGAGAACGTATAACAAAATTCTGTCAAAACAGTGAAACACGAGATGTATAATATAATCATGCCCAAAATCTTGCTGTTGTGTGCAAATTTAGTTAATCTGGGTGGTGATGTTTTTCCATCAGTACCCTTTACGAAAAAAATCCTGGATTCATGCAATTAAACGTGGCGAAACGTTTTCAAACTGGACACCATTCAATGATACACATTTCGATCGGAAACGCTAAATCAATTTGCGTAAAACGCAGAGCATTTAACAAAAAAGCTCGCCTAGCACGAAAAACACAGTTGCTGAAGTTCTGTATATAGAGAACATGTATTTAATCTCGCATCAGATAAATTATCGGATGATGAACTCCTTTACTAACAAAGGACTAAAATTCATACCTAACCCATTCATCAGAAATTCCAAAAACTCTTCTGATGCGAGATTTTAATGAATTGCTAAGAAAACGAAATGCAAATTTTATTTCATAGTACTAATGAGACAACAAGATTAATCCATTCCGTACAAATAGCCGGGAGACTTTAACCTTTTTAACACTACAGTGTACAAGAAAGTAGATTTGAAGCAAAATCGAATCCTAGATTTCAAAACCGTACAATCAAACCTACAAATACTTTCCATATTGGATCGGAAAAGTGCACACAATCCCTCAGTTTTTAAGGGATTTATCAAACGAGAAACCATACGACATATGAAAAACACAAGCGATGCAGACGTATTTTCAAAGAAATTCTTAACAATTTCAAAACCAACCTTCGAAAGAGGGGCTGTAGTGATTATTGATACAAGTGTATTGATAACTACGATCGAGCCACTCTGTTATCTGTTAATCAAAAAAAAAAACCAAAAAAAAAAATAAAAACCCAGGGTATACCCCTTGTTTTTGTCACAAAATACAACCCTGGAATTCGAAAAAATAAAGCAAAAGCTTTTTGAAACATTGGCACATCCTGCAGAAAGAAAAAGATACTTTTCCTGTTCTATCTATCGTGTCATATAAAGCAACCAAAATTTGGGAGATTTGCTCACATCCTCAATTGTGAATAATGAAACTGCATGATAATGGTAGACTGCAAATAGACTCCTGATGAGGCGGATTTGCATGCAGAAAAACAAATCAATCATTTCAATACAAAACTCTCGTATCACACACTAAAATTAGTGATTGTGAGGTACGTCAGGCTGACCGGGAGCCATATATTTTCTCACTAAATAGAATATAACAAAAAAAATATAACACTACATCGTTTTTATTAAACATCTTGAGGTGTTTGTAGTTATGCAAGCATTCAAGCAGTAAATTATGGTGTTGGAATTACCGAGAAAATTCGAGTTAACACTTTTAAAATGGCAATCTGCAGAATTTTACAACATTCTTTCCTCACATGTAGGTTTATTAAATTCTTACAACAATGGGTCTGTTAAATAAAAAAAATTAGAACATTGCTGAAACTATTTAATATCGTGTTTGATAATATGTTTGGTTAACATAAAAACATCGATTTCACCCGATTTCTTTGCTCCAAATTTTTTCTAACTCTTTTTCTTAGTTCAGGTATTGTCATATGACCATAAACTGGATGTCATCGTAAAAATCGTAAGTAAATATTAACGTATGTGTGTGTTCCGAATATCGCATATTCGAGAATGAATGCTGATAAATCTTCTCAGCAGCTTTATCATCTTTGTAAAGGACGCATTTTCCTGTGGCGCCCCCTATCGATACAGATAAGATAACCGACTCCGGTTCCTAATTGCATGATGATGAAACAGCAAATAATTTTATTGGGTGCCACAAAGATTTTCTGGTCAAATTATAAGAAAGGGGAATAACTCCTGTCAGTCGATGTCTTCATGGTGTAAATACATTGGAAAGGGGGAGGAAATTAGGATAAAATGTAATAATAGAATCTTGAGGACAAATAATTCTGGTTCCACTCTTGAAGCATCCCAATTTTACAATGCAATGTAGTTTACATGTAGATGTATCTGCTACAAGCAATAGCTGCATTGCAAAATATCCGTGGGAGTATAATGAACGAAGTTACCGCGGATGATAGTATCATGTTTTTGCTTTATAACATTATTTTTGCTCTACTGTTTGTCATACTTTATTAAAGTGGCGTATTCATCACTATTTAGTCAGAGGAAGAAGGATTCATTCATAAATTTTACATCACAATGTCATAGCATGGATTGTTTATATGTGTATATAACCTTAAATTATTGAAGATTTAATTGTCTTTACAGTAGGGCCATGAGCCTTGCCAATAAGGGGCCAGAGTTGGCGGGCCCCTTGAACAAGAAGGTCCCCCCAGAAGACTTTCGGAGTAACGGGAGGGGGCCACACCCCTTGCCCTACCCTGCCGAGCCCCCAGACGATGAGAACATGAACGAAATTGTGGAGGAGAATGTGGACGTGATTGTTCACTTGCCAGACGGAACAAGCAAGCAGGTGGCCGTGAACTCAAAGTAAGTCTGAACAAAAAGTGTGAACAAGGCAAAAAATTAGACGTGTCTCAAGTGTTTGTTTTATACCAGCACTAAAATGAAATATATGAATTTTATACATTTTCAACTTTTTTTGAGAAAAGGTGTTTTTACAAATTTTGTGTATACATATGAACTTCTTAACTAGCAGTTAGTTTATATGTTACTCATGATTGTGTGCAACGATGAATCAAGGGCAATAACTCTTACTTGAAGCAGATTTTTTGCTCACAGAGAATTTTTTACTTTAATTTAATCATATTTCATTAGGTATAACATAAATGGATCAGACAGCAGGCTGAGTCTATATAAGCCCTCTCCAAAATCATAAATCCTCTCCAAATTTTTTGCTTTCTTTTACATGTGACATCCACTGAAAATCTAGTGTAATACTTACTAGATCTATTTTTGATTCTGATAATACATGTATTGTCCCATTAAGAAAATTAGATAAAATAAGTAAAAAACTTTCAGAATAAAAACACATGGTGAGAATGCTCGATAGGTTTGTTTTGTCGGCGGTTTCAACCTTAAGCGGAATTGTCATTGGAATTTTAAAAGTTATTCATCAAACTCTGTCCCCTCCATAATGACTTTGTTTATATTGCTGCAGTTTGATTGTGAACATACATGTATTGTATATCGTAAGCTTGTATGAATACCGGTACTTGTATGAATACTTGTATATATTTTCTCAATACCCCTTGTATGATTGGCAAGGAGGATAAAGTAATTGAGACAATAAACATTGAACCAAGTGGAGAGAGACAGAGACAGAGACAGAGATTTCAGATTCATAAATTTTGTTTATAGTCAGATATTATAACAGTAACATAAGTTCTATAGAGCTTTTGACTGACGAGAGAGAGAGAGAGAGAGAGAGAGAGGAGAAGAGAGAGAGAGAAGGAGAGAAGAGAGAGAGAGAGAGAGAAAGATTTCAAGATTTAGAAAATTTTATTTATAGTCAGATATATATATAACAGTAAAAGCTCTGTAGAGCTTTTTGACCTGATGAGAAGTAAAAGCTCTGTAAGAGCTTTTGACTGATTGAGAGAGAGAGAGGAAGAGAGAGAGAGAGAGAAGAGAGAGAGAAGAGAGAGAGAGAGAGAGAGAGAGAAGAGAGAGAGAGAGAGAGAGACGATTAAATCAAAGAAGAAAATAAATGCTAGTCTTCAACAACCACAAAAATGTTGAAAGTTTTCAAGTCAAAAGTTGTGTGGCAATATCCTCTTAGTGGATTAACACGGATTAATTGTTTGTGGTTTGATTAAGTACAAAGCTTGTTCTATTGTGTGAAGTTGGTTTTATTTACCTTTAAATCCCCTAAAGTAGACAGACATGGTAACTACATAACACATTCTACTTAAAATATCATGTCAGATACTATAGAACATATCAATAAGAATGTAGACATCACCCCAGTAATTCACTGTTCAATATGTTGATAAATTATAGCATGTGTAGTTTGAGTATACATTTGCTCTCATCATTTTACATGTAAAGGTTTTAAATTTTTGTTTTAGTATATCAATAAATGTTCGGCTGGTAAACCCCTTGTGTATGCGAACTTTTGTTTATAAGTAGGGCCTCTTGATGTTTTCTAAAAATAAAGTGTTGCGTGATGTTCAGTTGACGTCACGGGGAAAATTAATATGAAGGGAATTTATAGAACCTAGGTCTTGGTCAATATAGGAGTAGTATTGTTTTAGTGTTTATCCATAATAATTATAATTATGCTTATGAATTTAACTGAGGTGTATATCGATTTTCACACCAAATTTGTAGTACATTTTACTATGAAAACCCTTAAAGTTTTGTCAGCAAGTGGATAAAGTTATTTGATTAAGAATGAACTCTTTGATGAGATTAACAAATTTCATAGGCATTATTTCACTGATCGACTTTTAATCAGCTTTATTCATTTGCAATCAGAAAGTTTTTCATTATGTTGTATGGTACAAGTAAGAGTTATTGCCCTTTGGCTGTGTTTATGTTGGGACTTTGAGAAATGGACTATAATTGGATCGGTTCTACATAGCCACCAAGCATGCAATAACAAACAGAGTATTATGTATAGGCCGTTCTATTTAACACTAGCTGTTAGTTGAGCTCAGCCTTCATTAAATACCTGTCATTATTCCATAGTGGAAACACAGGTAGCAGAAAAATGTCGGGCAAACAGAGAGTCAAATTTGTAGCGACTGGGCTTTAATCATCATCAAAGGGAGATTTATCTAGTGAAATTAACTGCACGTATGAATTTGGAGGATTTCGAGAAAATTTGGTTTTAATATGGAGAGAATTTGACAAGAACAGAGTTATGTTTTCGCGTAAAAAGAAACAGGTGTTTTCGGCCTCAATGACAGCCGTGAATGGACACAGTGAGAAGGTGAGATTTTTTAAAAATAAGTTTTTTACATATTTGTTTTTCATTTTTGATTTTTAGCATTCCTATGATGGATTTGCTAGTGAACCTGGCAGCTGGGAGTCGACTGAACCCTGGGGGTCACTCTCTCCAGGTGTTAAATGAGGACACGGGCAAATTAAAGGAATACAAAGCTAATCAGACGATCGGCTCTCTCTGTATCAGAGGGGAGGATCATAAATTTCGCTATGTCACTGTACAAATTGTCCCAAAGAAAGGGGCTAAGAAATCTTCAGGAAATCTTCGTCAGTTTGAGGTAAGGTATTTCTGCAGTCTGTAGCTCTTAAATAAAATGCACGTTAGACCGTGACATTTAAGACTGTTCAATCGGATGGGTTGTTTGCATCATGGAGTTTGGGCTTGAGAGGGAGGTAGAAATGTCGTCTCCTCTGCTAAGAACACACATAAAATTATATATACAAGCCATGATGCCCAACACAAGGTTCAGCATCTGTTTCTTTCTTTATTTTATCAGTAGAATCATAAGATTTGTAGTGGTGATCAAATGGCGTGTAAAAATATTAAACATCTATATTGTATGCCACTCTGTGTTGAGGATATAGACAGGCCACATATATTCTCCTCAATTTATTCTGGCAGTGTTTTAAAAATCTCAGATGCTACAGAAAATGACACAAGACATCAGAGTCTAGATAAAAGCTGTTTTCAATGAGTTGTATTGCCTATTGACCTAGTTACCTGTTAAAGTTGGGGGGCAGGTGGATCGAATGAAAGTGTTCATATACAAAACAAGCTATTTGATCCATCGATTTGAATTGATTTTCTCCATTATATAAACGTTAGCTTTAATGCTCAATCCTTGCCCCTGTTATGACACCAGAAACAGTTGGTTCAGACTGAATAATGATAAGCTGGGGGATTAACTGGGGAGGGGTTTGTGACTATTTGTCCATCTGTTGTGTGGATCATCCATTGCTTTCTAACAAGCCCTGAGTTCTCCAAAAAAAGATACGATTCCTCTCATCCTTGGAGAAAAATGAGAATCGGCTCAAGGTCTCATATGTCATGTAAAGTCATTACTGTAAAGGGGGAAATATTTGTTTGGGATTTATTTTTGCTATACTAATGATTTCAAAAAGAAAACCATCATGAAGTGTGTTCAAAGTATTGGGTGGGGTATGAATTCACATTAATGTAATGATTCCAAGAGGTTTATCAAACGACAAAAATCGTGACATTTTAGCCCCACAAAATTAAAGTCCTTTACAGTACGTAATGTACATAGGACATATTTCTTTGTTTGAGATACATACGACGTAGTTCATTATTACTGATATACATAATCTCTTGGGTGATAAGTGAGACAAAATGACCATGTCCATTTGATATCCAAGGTCACAAGTCAAAGGTCAAAGTTGTCATGGGTCAAAATATTATCATCTTTGATAGTTTGCATAACAATTGTTTTTAGCCACAATACAACTTCACGTTAGATATAGTGGGCACATAGGTTAGCTCTAGCTGTGTGCTCAGACATTCCTCATCAATCAAAAGAGGGAACCCTGCTCTGTTGCACTTTGGCAATAAAATTGTATAGTACTTTAATGTGGACCTTTTCATGCATTAGATGAGATTCATGCTCTCTCTCTCTCTCTCTCTCTCTCTCTCTCTCTCTCTCTCTCTCTCTCTCTCTCTCTCTCTCTCTCTCTCTCTCCTACTGTGTCATCACACTATTGGACATACATGAAATTATTATCACAATGCTGCAGATTAGAGGCTGCCATAAAGGTCAATAACCCTTGTTCAAATTCTGCAATATAGTGCATCAACAAATGACAGATATTTAGAATATTTTGCCAAATGTTCCAAGTCAAATAAAAACCTGTAACAGATCTTTTACCACAGAGACTAAATATGTATAGATTCGTAAACTCTATAACTCTATGCTATTCAATTAAATTGAATGATCGAATTTTTTACTGTCACTCAAAACAACAAAATTCAAAATTACTACAAAAAAATTACTGTATACAACATGCAAAATGTTATATATTATTCCTTATTATATTAGAAAGTAACTGACAATTAAGGAGGAGGGGAGGGTGGGTAATCAGTCTCTCTCTCTCTCTCTCTCTCTCTTCTCTCTCTCTCTCTCTCTCTCTCTCTCTTTCTCTCTCTCTCTCTCTCTCCTCATTTATAAATAAAAACATTTTCTTTCAAACCTTTGTTTTTGAACTTGATGATGCATAGTCATAGTCTATGTGTCAACATTAAGAACTCCTGGTCAGTTTAAATAGTATACATGATGAATATATCAATGGCCCCTATTGATATGTATGGGCACTTCTCCAGTGTTTCAAGCTTTCAATCTAAATAAGAAAAGTCAGATTTTTAGAAGGCAACTTAAAATAGACCCAAATGATATTCAGGATTTATAATGCACGCATATCATTATAGAGCCTTAGTTAGTGGAATATCAGTGCAGAAAATGTTTCTCGAGGAAAATATTATTCAAGCTAGCGCATTATACTGTAAAATGATGAATGGCGGCACCTAGCAAAGTCCTAAAATTTGTCAGCTGTGAATTTGTCTTGGACCATTAGTCGAGGACAGTGTAAATGAATATATACATATGCAGTCTTCAGTTATTTGTGCTGAAGATTTCGAGGCCCTATAATGTACATTTCGTGATTTATTATTATTTGTCTTGTTAAGGGCATTGAATATTTTGGTTTTGAATGCTTAGGAGTTAGGTTATATGTATACACACTTTCAACATTTAAATTATGATTTTATGTGTATCCAAAGATCAAAATGCTTCATTTATTTTGAGAAACATATACCATTCAGTAGTTTCATATTGCAGGAAAATTTATCCAAAATTAATTATCATAATGCTTGTAGCAGATTAATATTGACTGAATCGGCATGCAAGAATTCTGGGGTTGTTAATGATAAGTTCGTATCACAGTCGGCTCAGCTAAGTTAGAATTCCCGTAATGTTGAGAATTCTTACCAAAATTTACCTAACAACGTGCACCCAACACCAGGCTTGTCACATCTACGTTCAGCGTGTCTATTTTTTGCCTAGAGGACAAGCTGTGTACATATAGTAACCTTGCAAATATTTTCCAAAAATTTGAAAATATAGAAATACATTGAATATATCATGACGCTAGGGGAGTTTTTGGCGGACCTTGGACAGGTATTTATTTAGTTATCTTTTTTTTTTTTAATCATAAATTTCATATACAGTACTATAATGATTTTTGGGTCATTTTATAGAATATTTAAAAATAATTTGTGTAGGATAATTAGCAACTTTGACAGGTCCAGAAACTATTTGGCATGCATTAATTGTTACAAAAATTCTGTGTGTGAAGTTTTGAAAATGTGATAAAAATAAAATGCTGGGTTCTCATTATCTTTCCGACAAATTTGATATTATACATGTAAATTGCAGTGCATGCACATTTCGGTTATATATGAAAAATATGGGTCTGCATGAAGCCCCATTAGTTATTACACCCCCTGCTAGCGAAGCAGGGTGGGGGATATAGTGATGTGCTGCGTTCGTTCGTCTGTTTGTTTGTTCATCCGTCCCCGCTTCCCATCCACTGCTCCTCTTAGGCCTATAGAGACTTTAATGACTACTGAAAAGAATGGTGTAGTAAAAAATTATTTTAATTCCTTATTTTAAAAAAATTTAAATGCATATATATTCTGATTTTATCTCAAGGGAAAAAGTTCTAATTGATCGAAATATATGATTTTCCTTTTGTTTGTGGAGAAATTGTAGAAATATACTTAGTTTTGCTCATTTAAGACTGAGGGACAAATTTATATTGTTTAAGGAAACATAATCTATTTTAGCATGAAATTCCCCGCAAATAGTCACAGGTGTTTTTTATAATATAATATGTAAATCAATGTACTGTTGTGAATATAATGTGTGTAAATGTAAAACTAGGGGTTTGACCCAATGAAAGTTAATTTGTTTTTCAATCCTTGTTTCAAATGGCCTCATATGAAAATTAATTATGTGTGTTAATTAGTATATTGCCAATTCATTTCAAATATTACATATGGGGATCCTCTGAAGCATGCAGATATAGATGTACATTTGACAGCAGCTGTTTGAAACCATCCTGTACAAAAGGAAATTAGAACTTGAATGGGCCAGTATATTATTCAAACTTTGTAGGTCACAACATAATTTTTGGCGTTCCACCCTGGAAAATTGTTGTGATTGTGTGATCAGTGAATGGGAGAATTGAATACACAAAACTCGGCACGCTATTCATGTAAACAATCGTTGTTTGAAGTAAATACTTTGGTACGTACTCTACAACTGGCTGTGGTATTTAAAAAGCCCGAATTTCAATAATACATGGTATATGTACGAACATGGAGTGAATCGGAGTGCTTAAACAGAGATTGTGTCATCTGATATGTGTGTGTGTTGAATGGCGGTTTTCTTTGCAAGAAATTTTAAACTTTTGACATAAGTAGACTAGAATATATAATCTAATAGTAGACCAAAGACGGGGTAGTGCCCTGGGGTATGTGGGTGACTGTTCCACATGTTAGATAGGTTATAGATATTTTTATCAAGAAACTAGACATACTTGTATATTTAGGTCCTAGGATTTATCTATAATTGATGAAAATACTTGCAATCCAAAATGAAAACTTTGAAAAGAAGTTCATAAGACTCAGAGTTGAAACTTTGTTTCATTTGTTTTATGCCACTGAAAGAATGAATATATTTCATACATATACTTCATAGATAGTATTTGTAAACCTTAATTGTGCACACCTGAAATTCAGGTGTGCAGAGGCGGGGGGGGGGGGGGGGGGGTGTTTATGTTTTGGAGTAGACTTTAGGTTTGCACATCATTTAGAACATGGTTCACACTAATATTCTCATGAGCAAAGAAAATAATTCTTCAGTTCCATTCCAGTGGCGTCAGTGGCCTAATGGTTAGGTCCTTGTCGGACTCTCGATCGAGAGGTTGTGAGTTCGAATCCTGGCCGTGGCAGGGCCGCGTTGTGTCCTTGGGAAAGGCACTTTACACGCATTTCCTCACTCCACCCAAGTGTTAAAGGGGTACTTGGCTATAGACAGTGAGATAATTGTCAGAATGTTTGTGTTCTAGCGCCGTAATGGGCAGCTTGCACTGAGAAAGGGTCTGGATTGTTAAGGTCTGCCGGGCGGGTAATAATGCATTGTAAAGCGCCTTGAGCACTTAGGTGGATAAGGGCTAATATAAATCCAATCATTATTATTATTAGTTAATATGTCTCCTTTTCAAGACTCTAAATACTAAATTTTAAGGGTCACAGAAAGAATATTTTTTGGGGATAAATTGTCAAATATTGTAATGCCTGTCAGTCTCATCTGTTACTATATATAGATATAAAAACACAATTGCATTCCTAGTACTAAGATTTCAGTACACACCTTGAAATTGATATTAACTATATATGTCAAAAATTCATTCTTTTAAAATAATGCAAATGCAGTTATTTGATCCTGAATAAGTGAATGTGTTACAGAATCCCTGGGATGGTATTCAAACACCTGAGCTGTGTCTTACTCGGCTGTCTTTACCCTCCATTTTAAACTGGTCCCCTGCAGTCAGACATGTTTTGGTTTCTGTACAGGACCAGTGAGATGTGTAATGCGCTGTAATGTAGGTGTATATACACTTCTCCTGATCCTGGGTGACTTAATTACAACTGTGTATAGGTCATCCCTAAGGCTTATTGTTTGTTTGCCCTTTTCCGACCGATGTTCGGACGTAGGGTCGGTAGGTAGGAAAATATTTTATTTTTCTAAGCCAAAAAATAACTTCAGTAGGCCCTTTTTATCTCTGGGTAGGTAGGTCGATAAATATTTTATTTTATTTGATAATGATATAGTTTTGTCTGTACTGCTTTTGTAGATGCATATACATGTCATATATTAATATACATATATGTACTTTGTTTTTGTATCTTTAAACTTGCAAAATTAATCGTAATATTATGTGTTTTGTGAGCAATCCAAACGTAAAAAATGAAGGAAGGGGGGGGGGTACGCACAACCATAACACTTAATTTTCTGGTCCAAGTTTAAGTCACAATGACCGTTTTTGACGTCGCAACACTCGTGTAAAATATCACGGCAGTTGTATATGCTACATATATAGTGAATGTAATTACTAGTACGAACATGTGTATAAAAAATATTATTCTTTTCAAGAAAAAAAAGTGTATTTTTCTTCGTATCAATTGCCTTGCATGTCATATTTATCTAAAACTGGTCGGCCCATAAAACTCTAACTACTAGTACCATATGAAAAAAAGTCGGTGGGTACATATCAGTCAGGAAAATAGTAAACAAATTTTTGTATTATTTATTTATCGTATATTTCCCACTTGCTGAATAAGGATAAATATAAATTTCTTTAAAACAAACGGTAACTTAATATTCAACATGAAAAATGTTGGCTATAATATGAAGTATATTTACAGGCACGGTAAAATGATTAGTGTTTTGTCATGCACTTATTTCGATAAAGAACTTATTTCGGTATACTTACGGGTATAATTTACTATGGCTGATATGCATGCATGATCACCGGTGTTTATTGAACACTTTCCACATGCTTGCATGTATTTTACAGTTGCAAGCAAAGTGCCGGGTTCAATGTTGAATATCTTTACAAATACCTTGGGAGTAAAAAAAAATATTTCGGTTGCATATCCTACGTTCGGGACCGATTCAGTGTGTCATTCGGACCATTTCAACAATCAAGTGGTCATTGAAGCAAGGCGTCGTTGTATTGAGACAGTACGGATGGGTTATCTTCGCGAGCCAAGTGTCCGATTCGCTTACTCTAATCTACCCCTTGGCTGATTTAGTCGCGGACTGAATTGCCATCTAACGGACGATGCGAGTTATCGCTCTTGACGTAAACACTTCGAGTGAACATTGTTTGTTTGTGTTTTTTATTTAGGTGTACATACTTGTTGCGAGCTTATATCACCTTTATCTTTCGGCGTAAATCGCGTATTAAAACTTGCCTTTCTGATCATTAATTATTCTTCTTTGTTTTTATGTCATGCTCAATCAGGTATGAATGCGGCAATTTGATTGGATGCCTTGGGAAGTCAAAGCACGGCTTAGAAACTCGACTAAATCTGCCAAGGGTAGATTACAGTAAGCGAATCGGACACTTGGCTCGCGAAGATGGACTGCCTTATTGAAATACAGCCTTCTGGCGATATCTTCTGGCATTATTGCAGCAATATTGTAGTAACATTCTGGCAATACATTGCAGCAATATTGCGGTAATATCAGATTTCGTATTTAAATTTATGTAAATAGATTTGCGGCAATATTGCCAGAGAAGTGTTGCAGCAATATTGCTGCAAAGCATATTTTGAAACTAGTTGCGGCAGTACTGCTGCAAAGCATGTTGCGGCAATATTGTGGTAATATCAGATTTCGTATGCTAATTAGATTTGCGGCAATATTGCCAGAAAGGATTTGCGGCAATATTACTGCAACGCATTTCCAACTTTTCTGTGGTACCTAGTATTCTTGCAATGCAACAGTATAGGTTAATTTATATTGTTACAACTGCCTACAGAGTACAGAATACAGTAATGTATATACAATATAGAAAAGAGGTATTTTTAATTACCTATTACAATTTTATTTTTTAACAAGTTGCAAAAAGGTTCCCATTTGGATAAAATACCATTATGGCACATTACAAGACACAATTCGATAAGTTAACATACCTTACTTAAATTAATGTGCACAAATAATTAAAAACATACAATGTTTACACAAATGATAATACAATAACATACAGCCAGGCATACACAAACATACTAAATAGCAAATATATATATATATATATGTATAAATCAATAAAAAAAGATCTGACCTACCAACCTGGGTTTTTTTTCCCCAGCAGGTGACAGTAAACATGCATAATTTTTGGGGGGAGGGGGGCCTCACAATCATGTAGGCCTAAAATAAAAATAGCTGAGTTTCCGCTTACCCGACCGACCCTAAATTAAACCCCCATTGAACCCAAGAAAATTTTATTTGAATTTCGGGGGAAAAAATCCATATTTTTTCTGGAAAAAATATCTTCCTGGTCCATGACAATAGTTTGGTAAGTTTGGGTAGAAAACGAGGTCATCCATGGGTATCTGACAGCAGTCAACATTACTTGCAATCCAACTAAAATCAAAACTTTATTTTGAAAGTATGAAATTCAGTAGAACATTTATTATTCAATGATAATTAAATCACAATGAATCAATAGGTGCAGAGTAATTTCTTGTTTTAATTCATTGATGTTTGCTATTGAAATTAAAATTTAGAAATAAAATTTAATTCCTACATACTCTATTTCTGAAACATTTAATAGCGGAAACACAACTATTTTTAATTTTCGACGTATT
>CAJDSM010000299.1:11810-23673 GCA_903981925.1 Ostrea lurida
CTTAGAAGGAGGGGCTGAGGGGCTTCCGCTCTATGTAAGCATACGGCTAATGCTCTTTTGCGCCTTTACTTATCGAGATAACGGAATAGAAGCACAACCGATGAAGGCCTCATGATGGTGATAGTGGTTATACGTACATAGATAAAGGTTTAGAAAAGGACTTTGATACGATCTGCTCAAGTTCATAATTTCTTTAATCATCGCGCTTATCAATATAAATGAGTAATGGTGGTCAGATGCTGCCAAGTTAAGAGGTCTGAAATAAGTGGTATACAGTGAGTTAATAAGTTATCCCATAAATATGATAAGTCTAGAGATGATGTCAGATTCGTGGTTGTCTGGGTTTTATTTATCTTTACACCGCGTTTAGTTTTTTATGAGAACTATTTTGATCCAGTAGAGAGTACTCGGGTAGGTTCTTTCTCTTCGACAATTATAGAGTCCCTATGACTGGGTACTCCCATGGTGGGTTAAATGAATGCAGTGCATTTTTGTTAAAGGGAAGTTCCGTTGACCTTTACTGGGGACAAAGGATGGGATAGGATTGATGATCTTATACCTGTAGCTTTAAGGGTTAATAGAATGAATATCAGGGGTGGCTGCGATGGGTACTATCCGTATTTTGGCAAGCTAAAATGGCGAACTGGATAATTAAGCAATCTTGGGCGGTAGAGACCTCGGGACTAACAGTCCATGAGCCCAGAGCTGAGATGAAGAACGGTGCCCGCGGGAGGGCCGCGCTTCCCACTTCAAGATGTTTCACTCAACTTAATTAATCTATCTATAACCATTTGGTAGTTTCATCTCTGTCTCTCTTCTCAAAGCTGCCCCACCAGTTACCGATTACCAAATGCGAAGAGAGACCCCCCTATCCTAGGTTAATACAAGTTCGTTTTTCTAAAAGCGCTCTGCCGGACGGCCGTCGCGGTTTATAGGCCTCTCCCCATATGATGTTTTCTGTTAATAATGAGCCTCTTACAACGAAAAAACCAAAGAAAGAGAACATCCCGAATTTGTTAAAACTTTGATCGGCTGAAACCAAAACCATTATATTGCTCGACTTGGCCTGCTAACTATCTAATTATATTGAACACTTCCGGTTACGAAACGACAGTAAGGATTGTACTGATTGGGTATCGGTACTTTGCTAAACTATATGTCAATAAGGGAGGTGAGATTTTACAAGTACTTCTTTATACTTTTTATCCCATTTTTTTCCTTTGTATAATTGAAGGATCTTAAGTCGCGGTTCTTTTTTTGTTTTGATCCACTCGTGCTGGCGTATATATCTTATTCAGGATTCTAGAATTCATTCATATTCCGGAGAGAAGTCTGTCGCCAATTAATGGCCTAATGTTCTTCCTAAATTTTAGAACCTTTTTAAAATAAACTAGAACATATTAGATCCTCATTTTCATCAATATTCCACCCATAACCTGTTAAATTGACAATGTCCCAAATGACAAATAACTATTAGTCTGATAAGTTAAGAAGTCACCTTAAGTAAATCTAACAAATGTGGAGGATTAGTTATTTTTATGGTGATATAGCATTGTCTAATCCCTAGGCCCACTGCACGAGTTGCTTGATAATGTATGTAATCGTGGGAACTTATATTGTGTTAGTGATAATGTCAAGCGGTGGGAGACTCTGTAATTGAAAATGATGCTTTAAAAGTCAACACAGAGACAGAATCTTTTTATTTGACGAAGAAATGTGCTTTCCTATGTCATTACGCTCATCTATTCTATTGGTGAATTTTCATAGCTTAAGGACTCGGCTGGCAAGTTCGAAAGTGATAACTAATCCGTCTAAGTCCGCCGGTGGGATTTAAAGAGCCTGTGCATGGGCAAACATTCCACATATATTAGCAAGATCATATGTTGTGGATATCTATAGGCATTCTTGTCATAAATATTTCGTTCCGAAAACTCTCAATGGAACAGAGTATAAAAGTTTTTGCAGATGTGACTTGACCTAATGTTGGACTGATCATAAAGGACCAAAAGTGAGCAGAAGAGACGTCTTGCATATGTGGTCTATTGATAGAACGATCCCATGATCTTGTTGATGATATTTATTGTTTTACGTCCCACTGCGGATATTCACTCAATGAGGAGACCATACACCAATGCCATCAGTCCCTCCTTCAGACACGCAAGGGGCGGTCATTCGATGGACCGGAAAAACCGAGGCCCCGTTCACAGCTAGGTTGTTGTGGCAACGAAAATATCACCTTCCTTGTTCAAAACGGCCGCCGTGCCGAGCATATGCCTAAATTTCTGCAGCCATTGCACCGGCATGGGATGAAATGATTTCCAGTTTACCTGAATCAAGCACTATGAGACTCACGGCGGGATATAGTACCGGTCAACAAGGGGAATCTTACCTCCTAGGCACCTGATCCCACATCATGGTGTGTCCAGGGGGTCCGTGATTGGCCCAAACTCTTCGTTTTGATATTTTATTTTAGGACATACGAGAGTGATCACTGATTCGTTATCTTTCCTATTACGATTAAATGCTCTAAAATCCGGAAAAGCAGTATTGCTACTTTATGATTGTCCAGTTGCACTCTTACCCCTTTACCTGAGTGGTATGCCTTTACGTGCTCTCCCCTCGTACATATTTTATTATCTCAGGAATATAGGTGCACGACTTCTGTGTGATGTACTCGGTTTAACTCTCATCTCTCGATGCTTTTGTCACTCCCTCCATACTGTTATGGCATATATGGTTTGATGACTAAGTCGATGAATGTTGTATGAGGATAGATAAAATGGCGTCTATAGCAAGACCACAGACAAACAATATCGCTACGTTCAAAATCCACTAGTAAGAAACATAACATGCGCTACGACAATGTTGTCTGACCATTTTTGACCACTATCTCGAAGAATGGTCGAAACAGAAGCTGACACAACAAATGCGAACTACGACCCATGTGAAAGATCAAGCAACACATTAAACTGCGTTGCAATGACCTAATTGAGTGACAAGAGCTTATAGGATGCAAACTATGGCGGACTCAAACGAGGTCAACTCATATTACAAAAGGCGAACTTAACGTATCTACAATCCATACTATTGTACATTTACACAGCAATTTATAGAAGGTAGACAAACACAACTAATGAGGGAGCAATCACATACTCAATGAAAGCGCGATGTTTACACAACAGCATACAAAGCACAACGCGCACAGACACCTCTATCTTAAATCTTGACATGACTATAGCAGAGAGGAGTCGAAGATCGCATATAAAAGGAGCCTAGCCAATCGACAAATACGTGACTGACCAACAATATGTCATTCCATGGGGTAAAATGTAGAAAAACAATCTACAGTAAACGCGACAACCATATAAAAGTCAGCCACAATCACTATAAAAAATTGGTTTTTCTACAGACATCAGATTATTAAAATGTGGGAGTTAAACAACTCACAAAAGTGCAACCAAAGGTAATAAATGGACAACCTCACCAAAAGGTACATTAGCTCACCCCCGACTCTCATGCATAAGGGGTAGACCTCACAACACGAAAGGACAACCTCTCAATAATAACAACGCTAGGACAAGTGGGCACAAAAGGTACCAATAACACCTCAATAAAGGACAAAACACACTTTATTAAGCAACACACCATTGGGATAAAGACAAACACAGGTTAAGAAGGACAACCAGATATAAAGTCTATAAGTAGCACATTCATCAAAAGGAACCATATAAAGTACACTCCACAACAAACGACACTAACTCGAATATATAATATAGGTAGAGAACTCAACTTAAGGTACTAACCTATTATAACGAACAAACAACACAACAGGAACAAACCACATAATATACAGATAGACAAATACGCACTTGACAAGGACAAGGAAATCACGATAAATGAAAGTTATTATAAGGGCAACACAAAATGCTGGAGTAATCTAATACCATAGCACTCGACGCAACACACCAAACTTGGGACAAACCATGACTCACAACAGATGGAGGGACGACAAAGACTCTGCAAGCAAATTAATAACGAGAAATTTACTAAAGCCCCCTCACTAAAGGTAGGGTACCACAACTCACAGAAAAGTCAACCATATAAAAGGTACGATGACACACTACTTCGCATATAACGGAAACAAATTTCGAAAATATGAAGACATAACACACAACATAGGAAGCAATCACATAGTTAAAAGGTGTATAAGAACCAACATCAAACCACAAGGTCAAGACCAGTAGTTATAAAGACAACAATGCCACAACGCGACATAACCATTTCTATAAAATTGTGATATAGCCAACACATTTCCAAAAAGGAACAAATTCCAACTCATATTATAGATCAAGCAGCTACCACACCGCGACATACCATATAAAGACAAACACTACCCTGAACTAAACCTAACCTCCACCTCTATAAGACAACACGACAGATTTGCGAACTACATATAAAAAAAGACATTATCACAACAAAGCGACAAATCTATATAAAAGATCAACTGCAACACATAAAGAGAGACAACTCGCACTCTATCCTAAAAGAACAATCTACAAAGGACACACACTATTATTGGTGAAATGGTACATCTAACTCATACCACACTTACACAATTCGAGACCAAAGTATATACAGACAAACATCACAAAGAGGACAACCAATCTAATAAGAAGGTAGACAACCACACAGAAGTGGGTGTCTAGATCTCTTTATCAAAATGTAGAACAACGACACATAAGGGAAGAACCATATAACAATAAAGAAACCCCACACGATAAGGTGTTTTACCCCATAATTATAAAGCCACAACTCCAAGGACATAACCATATATAAGGGGTCACCACCCACACCACCCATAGACAACCAGGTATAAAGAGTTCACAACTCACAACACACACCACTTCAACCCCTACTTAAGGTAGACAACTACCAGCAAATGCAATCAACACATAGTAAAAATTGGAATTTTTACAAACCAAAATAATATTTTTCTCCCCCCCGCGCACATTAAAAACCAAGACTAAAATGTCGCTCTCTTGCGGGCTTGATCAATGTCTCTTTATACCAACCTAATAAAGTAGATACAACACAACAACAGGTGTTACAAGCGCACGAAAAGTGTTGTAGAACAACTCACAATTATAGGATTAACCATATAAAGAGCAACTCACAAAAGGACAACACATGTGATTGAAAGACAACTCGCGAGAGGACATATTGGACCAGTATGAGAAGGTAGGAAACACTCACATTATATGGAACACAACAACATATATAAAGACAAACTCACAAAGAGAGTATTATATAAGACCATAATAAAGTACATACACACAATTAGAGACCAAACTATATAAAATGACAACTATCACGAGGAACCAGGTCAACCGACGTAATGCACATAAACTCTAATTGGCACAGACTACAGGTCAACCCCATTAATTACAAGACAACTCGACAAGAGAGAGCCCTATACAACCATTAATAAGCACAATTCACGCACAAAAGGGACAGCCAGTATAAGGCTCAGTCTCCTAGACAATACTGGGACAGCTCACAAGGATTCCAACCTGTGATATAACGAACAAAATTCATAAAAAGTGTCAATTCCAATGTATAAAGCGATACACCACACACGTAAGATTGCGCAACCCAATATAAAAAGACTGAACTCCACAAAGGACATACCACTCAGTAAAGGTAGACATATCTTATACACCAAAAAGGACAAACACAGTTATAAGAAGGGCATACTCACTTTAAGGAGCAAACCATTATAAAGACATATCAACAAGCCAAGAATGATCATATCCAAAATAAAGACATTATTCACAACGAAAAGGAAGCAATCCCATTATACTGATTAGAACAAAGTCTCACCCTAAAAGGATTATTCCAATATATGAGACAAATTCACGACAATTGTCAAACCATAATAAAAGAGAGACACAACAAAGAGTTCAACCATATAATACTCAGACATACCATCCACAAAAGGATCACAAACACCATATATACAAGCACTAAACAACGAAAGGACAACCGGATGATAATACGAAAGGAAGCACAACACACTAAAGAGGCACCAACAACCATTTTATGATATTTACAGGACTAGCACAGAGCATCACATAAGGTACAAACCATAACAAAGATAGTGGGCTGAACCACCTAAAGGCACATTACATTATAGAAAGGTAATATCAACACAACAAAGTACCGCGCCATATAAAGGTGGAGCACCACACACATAAGTGTATCTATTACTCGATATTTTCATAGGATAGAACAGGGAAGCACTAAAGAAGGCAACCATTATATATAGTAGACAGACACGAACAAGGTACAAACTCACAATATAAATGCTTCAAAACACAAACAAAGAGAACATACCGGCACTGTTTTATACAAGACAACACACAAGAGGACAAACCTAATTTGTAAATAAAAGGTAGTTGACCAAGCACTTAGCAAAGGAGAAGAACATTTGTTTCCATAAAAGACAGACACAGCTCACAAAGGACAACCACAAGAAGACATATAAAGGACAAACTCACAAAAGGGAAACATATAAAGACAGACAGCACACAAGGACAACCAATAGAGGAGAGGCAAACACAAAAAGGACAACCATATAAAGGTAGACAACACACAAAGGTCAACCATATAAAGCAACTCACCAAAGGACAACCCATTATAAAAGGTAAGCCACAAACCACACAAAGGTAACCATAATAAGAGATTCAGACTCACAAAGGAACAACCAATATAAGGTAGACAACCACCCCAAAGGAAAACCACCTATATAGGTAGACACTCACAAGAAGGACACCCATATTAAACGACATAACAGCAACAGGACGACTTCTACACAATCATTCAAACAGAACAACGTCACAAAGGACAACCAGTATGAACGCATCAACTCACATCAGGTCAAACCATATTAAAGATCAACTTTCACAACGAGACATCAACTACTCTATATCAACGACAACACACAAAAGTGGGACCAACATATGAGTAAAGGTGGACACACTCACCAACAGGCTAAACAAAGCCATACTAAAGCGTATTTCACAACCTACACAATAGGACAGACCATATAATGGATGTCACAACCTCCTCTATATCAGAAGGTACAATCATTATAAAGGTAGACCAACACATCAAAGGCAACCATAGAAGACAAACACACTAAAAGGACACAACATATAAAGACCAACCTCGGCCAACGGACAACCATAATAAAGGTAGACATAACACAAGTCAAAGTACATCCACATATATAAAGACAACACAAAAAGGTTCAACATATAAAGGTGACTAAAACTCACAAAGGTCAACCATATAAATGTAGACAACTCAAAAAGGAGCAAGCCATATTAAGAGAACAACTCACAAAGGTCTTGACCATATAAAGACAACACCACCAAAGGGACAACACATATAAAAGACACACACAAAGGATCAACCAACTATACAGGAACAATCTCACAAAAGGCTCAACCATTGTATAATAATGTTTAGACAACAGCACAAGAGAGCGCAGCAACCTTATAAAGGATTAGCAAAACAAAGGGTCTTAACGATAATCGTCTATTAAAGACATACACAACAAATAGTCAGACTCATTATCAAAACAGTTGCTAGGACTATCACACAAAGCGCATGCAACCTCATTTAATAAAGGTACGACACACACAGCTAAAAGTGAACGAAAACCAATTATACAGGTAGACAACACACAAAGGGACAAGAGTCCGTAGTATAAGTGGTGGAGACAACTCACAAAAGGGGTTACAACACATAGTCTAAAGGTATAACCAATCAACACTTAAAAGCGTACAACTATAAAAAGGATATACAATACACTACAAAGGTTACAACATTTTATCAGAACGGGTGAGGACAAGCCGACACAAATAGGACAACCATTATGCAAATGGTTTAGGACGCAACCACAACAAAGGCTTAAGTACTATCGCGATATAAAGGGTAGACAACTCACAAAGGAACAACCATCAGTAAAGGTAGACAGAACTCACATGGGAATAGCGACAACCATTCTACAAGACAACTCACAAAGTTACACACCATGATTTTAAAGAAACAACACCACAAGGCCAACCATAACTAAAGAGTATAGGGACATACCATTCAGAAAGGTCCGAACCATTATAATAATGGACCAATTCTCTTACAAAGCAGGTTTACAACCACCATCATAGAGAAGTGTTATTGACACAACCTCACAAATTCGGTCAACCATATGAAGAGTATGTTTAACATAAAACAGGGTGCAACCGATATACAGACAACTTCCACCAAAGGTTGCCATTCACCTCATTTTAGTAGTGCAGAGTAACAACTCTCACCAAAGGACAACCGAGCTGACTAAAGCGTCATGGAATAATACGACACAAGGACACTTTCGTAGAAACCGTTACAAGGCCTCACAAAGGTCTTAACCATTTAAAAAGGCTTAGATTCCAAATCACACAAAGTCCGTCAACACATATGTAAGGTGATCAACTACACGGCACAAGGATCATACTTAATTTTAGCATGACTAAATATTGACAAAGGTTCAAACCAAATATAAAAGGTCAAGATCATTAACACACAAAGGTTTCAACCATTATAAAAGTAGGACATTAACACCAAAGGAACAACACCATAATAAAGGTAGACAACACATCAAAGGGACAACGCATATAAAGGTAGGACAGTACTCGACAGGACTCCCAACCCCATCTCAAATGGTCTGAGCTCAGCAACACACAAAAAGACAAATACCATATAAATGTAACAACAACTCACTTTAGTACTTCAAACCATAAATAAAGACAACACACAAAAGGAGTTCAACCCATATAAAAGAGGTATGAACAATCACAGACAGGAAGTTTTAACCACGTATATAAAGGTAAAGAACAACACACATATGTCTTAACCAATATAAAGGTAAGATCAACTCACCAAGGAGTTTTAAGCAAAAAACCATTATTAAAGACTCAACTACACAAAGGCTCATAAACATTGATAGAAGTTAGACTAGACCACAAACCTTTCAAAGGTCAACATAAAGCGTAGACAACACAACAAAGCGTCAAACCATCGTTAAAGACAACACCACAAAGGGTCAACGAGTATAAAGTAGACGAACAATGACAAGAGGTCAACCACTCATATCAAGTTAGCACAACACGCAACAGAGAGAGTATTTTTCTCATATAAGAGTAGACAAATACACTAAAGGACAGTATCCATGTATTAAAGAGATAGACAACACACAATGAGGACAACCAATATAAAGACAACACCACAAGAAATGGACACGGCATTATAAAAGACAACACACAAAGGTTCAACCATATATAAGACACACACAAGGTACTTAATCATATAATTAGACATAACATCACAAGGAACAAACGACATATAATACGAGTAGACCAACACACAAAGTGTCCACCATAAGTTAAGTTTTAGGACAAGCTCACTAAGTTCTAGACTACATATAAGGTTTGTAGGACCACACAAAGGACAACCATATAAACACATCTCACATATAAGAGCAACCATATAAGTTCTAGTGAAAACACACGAATAAAGAGATCTAACCAATTATTATATTAGACAACCATCATAAGGTGTCAACTCATATCAAAGACACACACAAAAGGTCAACCAATATTACAAAGTTAGGTAACAACACACAAAGGGGATCAATTTTATTCGAGTAATACAAGGTAGACACTCATCAGGTCAAGCCAATATACCAAGGGTCTGACAACTTTCACTCTTAATGGCTCCACGAATGATACAAGGTGTAGTACCAACATCATAAGCAAAGATACAGGCGTTATAAGAGACCAGGTTACCACCGACAATTAGGACGATTAGATCCCTTATGAAAGAGACACGACACACTCTACCGAAAGCGTCAACCTTATGAAAACGACAACTACACCAAAGTGATTCAAGCCATATTATAAAGAAATCACAATCAAAGGATCAACTATTATATAATTGGTTAGACATATTGGCTCACAAAGGTACAAACTCTGTAAAGGACTATACACATCATGAAGGACTACCATTATAAAAGATCCAACAACATGTAAAAGTGACAACCAGGCTAATACACAGGTAGAGGAGGTCCAACACATCAAAGGAATCAACAATTTTTTTTTATAAAAGTTAGACAGTTACACACAAGGACAACAACTTTTTTATAAACCAACTGGCATCAGAACGCTAGCGTTATATACCATATTTAAAGGTTGTAGTACAGTAGAGCAGCCAAAAGGACATTAACGCATATATTCAAGTGGTTAAGACAAAACTCACATGTGACAAGCTTTTTTTATATAAGACAACTCCAAAGGCGATTTGATAGTGGAACCAATATAAACGTTAGAACAACTCACAAAGGTCAACCATATATATAAGAGACAATCCATTACAAAGCTGATCAACCCATATAAAAGACAACACACACAAAGGTTTTTCTTGACCATATCAAAGACAACACACAAAGGTCAAAACCATAAAAGAGACAACAAACACAAAGGACAACCATATTAAAGACAACACAACAAAAGGTTAAACGCATATAAAGACACACAACAAAGGTCAAACCACTATAAAGACACACACAAAGGTGACAACCAATTATAAAAGACAACTAACAAATAAAGAGCCAACCATAGAATAAAGACAACACACAAAGGACAACCAATATAAAAGGGTAGACTAACACCAACAAGAAGGACAACCAGTATAAATTAAGACAAAACTCACAAATTGTCCCACTATCAAAATAAGGTAGTGACAAGCTCCAGCAGAAGGAAAAATCCATGACTGAAAGACAACAGGCACAAATGGTCAACCATAATAGAGGTAGACAAACACACACAAGGACAACCATATTAAAGACAACTCACAAAGGACCAGACCCATTATATAATGACGAACACTCCAAAGGTTGCATACAAAAATATAATAAAGACAACTCACTGAAGGATCACATCACTAACTGAAGACATTATACTCGCGACGAAGAGATGAAAACCTTATATGATACAACTCACACAACGTGACAACCATAGTACTAATGACAGACTCAGACAAAGGACAACATATAATCAACTCACAAGGGACACCATATTATAGACAACAGCCAAGGTTCAACCATATAAAGACTAGACTCACAAAGGACAACCATATAAAGACAACTCACAAAGACAACCATAATATGCCGACAACACACACAGGACAACATATAAAGACAACTCACAAAGGACAACTCAGGCAATCTTAATTGAAGGTTTAGAACATACACATAAGGACACACCATTTTAAAAACAACAACACATAGGAAACCCCAAACCAATATAAAGGCAGAGGCTACAGAAGGACTTATTGACCATATAAAGGTAAGACAACCTTTACGTAGAAAGGGACAGAAGACCAATACATAACAAAGTGGGACAACTCACAAAGGAATCAACCATTTTAAATGTTAGCACTAACTCATCAACTAAGGCATTAACAACCATATAAGGTAGACTAAAACTCAATACAAAGACACCATATAAAGGTAGAAACACATCAAAGGACAACCAATAAATGGTAGACAACTCACAAAGGACAACCATATTAAAGACAACTCACAAGGACACCATCTTAAAGGTAGACAACACGCCACCAAGGTTTCAACCATCTATAAAGACAACTCAAAAGGACACACCACTATAATGGTAGACAACACACCCAAGGTAACCATATAAAGACAACACACAAAGTGAATCTATGTTTTATTGTACTTACTCTTTAGAAGGAGGCTGATGACTGA
>CAJDSM010000299.1:23715-46062 GCA_903981925.1 Ostrea lurida
TTGTACTTACTCTTTAGAAGGAGGCTGATGGTGACTGGATGGCTGATTGTACTTACTCTTTAGAAGGGGGCTGATGGCGACTGGATGGCTGATGAAGACGAGGGCCTTCCACTTCAATGGATCTCAGTTTTGTCATCTGTTCTCTCTCTAAAGCTGCTAAACCCCTATCCATATCCGTCTGCTGAGGAAGCTCTCCCCAATATGTCTGCCCGGACATAATTACTGCCAGTATCTAGTCAAGAGAGATCTTAAAACTTAGTGCTTACATCTCTATACTATTCAAAACAAATTTTCACTTTATATTTTGAATACATGTACGTTTTAACATTTTCATTTTTCATCATTTGTAATAAACACATTTGTGCATGAAAAAAAAAACCACCAGGGTATACTAGAGCTGTCATAGTGGGACTAATACCTCTGCAAGGTAAACCAAAAACTGGCTATACATGTCCTTAAATATATATTTCTCAGAGTACCATACTCTTTGAAAGTAAACCTTGGTGCTTGCTATTCAAATCAGGGTTCGTACGCTTTCCCTGTGAAAATTTCAAGCACTTTTCAAGCCTTTTCAATGAATATTAGGCCAGATTTTAAGCACTTTTTTTCCCGAATTTCAAAGATAGATGCAATGACATTTCAGTGTCAACATAGCAGCCGAAATTGTTTCCCCAAGTGTGCTCACGGTGATAATCACAGAAACACGCAAAATGCAAACTGCGTATTCAAAACATAAAATTTTTATTTTCTACAGTTAAATATACTGTTGCAACAATACAAATACAAAGAAATTCAAGGACTTTTCAAGCACTTTTGGAGATTCTGCTGTTTTTCCAGCATTTTCAAGGGCTTGAATTTGACATTGCAAAATTCAAGCATTTTCAAGGCTTTTTTCAAGCACCCGTACGAACCCTGTCAAATCTATGATATGCATTTGCTGAACAGCATCACCTCACAAAAATGTACAGCCACACTCATTTATCAGAAATCTGATATGTGCATCATGAATGACACTATGACCTGTAAAGATATTAAATAGATAAATGTATATCCATCCAGTGACCTTGACAATCAATGAGGTTCCCACACCCAAATTCACACAGCTACATACACTTGTAATTACTGCTTAGTGGTCAACAAAAGTAATCAAACCCCTATATCGGTGTTCAACATTTCTGTACACTTTTTGCTGTTATATTAAGACCATTCACTTAACTAAAGTGACAGGAATGTTGCTTTTCTTGACACTGGACATCATTAGGCTTTAGCATCAGTCATAATGACCTTATTCATTGTTTGCGGTTAGTGTCCTCTGAATGAATGACTGTAGAGTTGTCATCCTACACTTTAGGGGATCCACAGACTGCAGACATGCATCTACGTTAAATGCTCCCTACAGGAAACTTAATTGATGTTGGGTCTCTAAAAGTTATGATTACATTAATACTTCCATTTAATTTAGGAGAACCACATACTAAATACCCTTACCTAAGCGACATACTTGATAATTACGTTGAGTCCCCTAAAGTTAATGATTGCAGTAATATGGTAGTGTGAGATACAGGCCTTCCTACTAGCTCTGGCTAGTGGGTTAACCCTTTTGGTCGATCGGTAAAGCACTGGATTGTTGTGCCAAAGGACCCAGGTTCAAATCCCATCAGAGAAAAATATCTTTGTTACATTGATGCCCACCTTGGGACCTGGGTTATCTCTTGCGGGGGAGAGATTGTCCTCAGTACGTTGCCCCACAGGTGTTGGCACTCCAGATGAGCCAAGGATGACTCTTGAAAAGGAGGGGGACAATGTGGTAGTGCGAGATACAGGCCTTCCTACTAGCTCTGGCTAGTGGGTTAACTGTTTAGCTCGATCAGTAGTGCACTGGACTGTTGTGCAAGAGAACACTGGTTCAAATCCATCAGAGGCATAAAAATTTCTCTATTACATCAATACTTGAAATTAGTTTAGAGGGCTTACAATTTAACATTAGAGAAAAAAGCATACATTTTCAGTTTTAAAGTAGGTCCCTGCAACTCTCTTGACCGTGTGTGGGCTGGTCTTAAAGCAGCTGAAGACTTGGAGTGTGTAGTTTGTCTGAAACAGATGTCAGAAATGAATCACAGAACAAATTTTTTCAAATCAGAACAATGCAGGGTTCAGGTTGTAGATATATAGATAATGATACATGATGTATGTATTGTAATGTGCAAATGTTTGTGTCTGTTTCCTTTCAATCATGCAACTCTTAATTTCCCTCTTGTGAATGTATATATTGTGCATTGTTTATATCGTTGTACAACCTTCTTGTTGCCCTTTGAGGGCCCTTAATTGGTCAATAAACGAATTGAATTGATTGTAGTACAGGCTAAGTTACAACGTGGATTTTTCGCCAGCTGTTTTATACACGAGTTTCACTACAGAGATCTACACACATGTGCATTGACAATGCCACACAAAAAAAACCTGTTTTTCATACCTCTCAAAGTCAATTGTTGGTCATTATTTGGGGTACCGCGACCCATTAAACGATTACCGGATGTTTACAATCTTGATCGACGTTACGCAGCAAAATAAAAAAAATAAAAATAAAAAAAGTAATAAATTTAAATATTTCTTGAGAAAATAACTAATTTCATAAATTATTAATCAAATGAATATTATAAACAGGTGCCAAGAATATTTAGAATAAATATTTCGAAAATAAATTTTAGCATTCACTGCGGAATAATATTGCTACCATGTCAACCAAAAACTAATGGCAGACAAAGTGAAACGAGAGTAGTCACTGAAGTGCTATAAATTTGGGAGTTTAGGTAACTAAATAGTATATCTGATGGGTAGTTGAATATTTGATTTAATAGGAGGATTTGAATTATGAATAAAGATATCCCAACTGTACTGAAGAATTTATTTGGAGTGGTATGCAAAATGTGTAAACAGGGAACTTTGAACAGCTTTTGCGATTAACCATATGGGCTCTTGCGTAAAGAAAAAAAAAGATAGATCTATATCTGTATTGTGATTTGCAATTTTATTTCAGTAAATGTAATATCCATAATGGCGGCCACCCTGCCGCCCATCACCAAGTCCCCTAGTGGGAGCAGACAAGGATATTCAGTTCCTGCTCCCAAGGGACCTCCAAGTGGAAAGTTGAAACCCTTGAGAAAAATTGGAAAAACTGATAGAGAAATTTTATTTAAACAAGAAGTCCTGAGGCAACAACAACCAGATCTCTCAAAGAAACAAACTACAAGGTATTGTATTCATATGATATGTAGCAACAGACTGCACAAGCCACAATGACTGATTTAATGTGTAGCAGACAGTATAAAAGAAACTTATACTGCCTCGCTAGTGAGCTAGCTTTTCTGGTGATGTGGTAGAGTTCCTGTCTTGATCACACAAGTTAAGCAACGGCGAGTGTGGTCAGCACCTGAATGGGTGACCGCTACACGTTACAAATGCAACAAATTTAAGCAAAAATTAAAGTTTAAAAATTTGAATTGAAAGCAAGTCTAAAATACTTAATTTCAGTTACAATTTAATGAAATGAATTGTTTTGGTCATACTTAGATTGTGCGTTATTATTATATATAACCCCATTTTCTTTTTTTCTCTACAGCTACAGAAACACATACAAACATAACTTGTGTCTGGATATGTTGCAAGATGGATATCACAAATCTTTTAGTGAACTATTTGCTCTTATAAAACAACAAGAGGAAGATAGACTTGCACAAGGAGAAGAATCGTTAATGTGGACACAGACAATGTTAAAAGATAGACATCAAGAACTGGACATGCTTAAATTTCATCTGACAAAGGCAGAAGAAGCTCTGAGAAAAGGTGAACACTAATACATTTTGTTAATCTTTTTACTTGAAAATTACATTATCAATAGATCTATACCTTGCACTTGTTTTCTGAATACTTCAAATTCTTCTACATCTGAGAAAATCAATAGTATAGTATATAGTGGACAGTGTGCTATCATATTAAATATGCAACGTGTACCAGGAAATTTATTCTATTGTGCATTCTAAATTTTATTAACAAGATATGACTTACAGTTACATTAATATAGGTATTATTTAGAGGGTCTTGAATGAGTGCTTATGGCATTTGAAATTTATGAAATGAGTTACCGGATTTAATTTATTTCCCTAAATTTCATATGCCGTATGCACGAGTATGAGATTCTATTTATCATGCAACTATCATTAAACGCATATTTTGATATACTTTCTATTTCACAACCCGAATTTTTCGCTTTGTTATTGTTTGACGTCGTCAATTCGATTGTGCCATCTTTTGCAACGTCACGGTTTGAAGAAGCTTGGAATTTCTGTTGCACATATTTTCACTTTATAAAAAACACAAAATCCTCTTGGAACAACCTCGGTGACCAAACAATGTCTTTTTAATACCATCAATGTTAACAGTTTCAAAAGATGATGGTGTGCTGTTTTCTTTACCGGTATGTAGCGCATGATTGATTGACTTACCTAATTTGCATTTTTATGAACCTCAGCTACGAGTTCATATCATTTTTTCAAACCGTGTTATGAGCCCGGTAACAGTACAGTTGTGTGATAAATTAATTTATTTACGTACTGTTTTGTTAACATTTCTTTTCATGCACTGATGACTGATACCGAGACTATCTAATTTTACAGGTGACCACTCAGAGGTGTACCACAACAGATTTGAGCTTGCTCGCTATTTTCAGTCTACGGGAGATAAATGGTTATCTGATCACTTCTTCAACACTTGTCTGGAAACCAGCAGTAGCATTGAAGGGGATGGAGGGAAGCTCCGCGCCCAGGGCTACTACAATGTAGGAGCTGCACTTGAGGACAATGGTATGCACATACTGTAAAAATGAATGTTCAATATCATTCATGTGAGAATTAAGTTTTTTATTTAAAGGTGTAATTTCAAACTTTTAACAAAGAAACTGAATCTGTTTTGAAAAAAAAATATTTCAATTGTTTTAGGACAATACTTCGAGGCAGCTGAACACTTTGAGAACTACTACAAACTTGCAGTGGAACACAAGGAATGGATCCAAGGGGATGGTTTAACCTATCACACAGATGCCTGTATCAATTTAAGTCGCATTTACACAACTATTGGTCAGAAAATGGAAGAGGAAGATCAACAGAAATCACTAGAATACCTCACCAAAGCCCATAAGTTTGCCAAAGAAAGTAAGGATGTACTTTTTTTGCAATCAATTAAGGAATAGGGTATCTTTTTTAATAAACAGATACAGTTAGTCCCATGATCAGATACTAACTCTTTGAATACTGTATAGATGATTAGAAAGGATACCTTGTCTCTTAATATTTACATTTGATTTTTCACGAGCTAAAGAAATTTGTAATTATTTATCATCATCATTGTTATTGAATGTACTTGCTCATTATATTACTAGTAAGCTGATTTAGTGTAAATCAATTGAAAATTGCAAGACACTATTTTGCAAACTTGCCTTGTCAGATATATTAGACTAGTGAAACATGTAACAGCGGTTTTGCAAACATTCGGCTTGATCATTACATATATAAACAATGATAGTTTTATTTTTGCACTAATACATGTAACAATATTGCAAGTTGAAATGTAAATCTAATTTGTGTTGCACATATTTTGAATACTTGCTTTGTTTGGTAGGTGATGATAGAGTTTTAGAAGGCCAAGCTGCCTACCGACTGGGACAAGCCTATGATAAAATTGGAGATGGTGAAACTGCTCTGCAGGTTTGTACTGTATCTTTTGAAATCATTCTAAGCATACTGTAGAGTCCTTATATTTCAGCAGTACTTTATTTGGCAGAATTTCTGTCCATACTCTAAAGGACTCAATTCTGTGATTCTATATACAGTAAATTATTAAATGACAACTGAATAAAACATGAGACTTTTGATTTAAATTTGTATGAGACACAAATATATGATAAGGAATCTACAGTACATGTATACACTTTAGAGAAACCTCCAGAGACCTTAAACACTGTTGACATTTCAAAAAATCCCAGAGACCACAAACACTTTAGAAAAACATTCAGAGACCACAGTCCTCTCCAAGACTCTTCCAACTTCTCTTTGTCTGCCACTGCTCATACAGTAACATTGTATTGCTGTGTACATGTACATTACCAAAATTGTAAGTGAGCAATATATATTTTATTATTGTGGCATCGGTGGCTGAGTAGTTAGGTTGTCAGATTCTCGACTAAGAGGTCATGGGTTCAAGTTCTGGCCATGGCAGGGCCAACGTTATGTTCTCGGGAAAGATTCTTTCCTTACTCCACCCAAGTGTAAAAGGGGTACCTGGCTATAGACAGTGAAAGATATTGTCAGAATGTTAATGTTCTAGTGCCTTAACGGCAGCTTGCACTGAAAAAGTTCTGGATTGTTAAGGTCTAT
The DNA here is from genome assembly GCA_903981925.1 of Ostrea lurida. Classification (NCBI taxonomy): domain Eukaryota; kingdom Metazoa; phylum Mollusca; class Bivalvia; order Ostreida; family Ostreidae; genus Ostrea; species Ostrea lurida. Next base: position 30,144 of record CAJDSM010000299.1, read on the forward strand.
CGGGGTACTAGTAGTAATGTATTGTAAAGTGCTTTGAGCACTTAATGGATGAAGTGCTATATAAAAATCAATCATTATTATTATTATTATTGGCAATTTTAATTCAGTACCTGTATTGGGATGTCAAAAGGAATTTTTGTTTACATGTAAACAAGATGTGCTTGTGAGGGAATCACAAATCTCCAAAAAACATTGCAATGTCGACCTTGACACACATCTGTGACCCAACAAAGTCATGACCTCGTCAATGACTTTTCACTTTGCTATAGATCTATATTGCTTAGAAGTAATAGCCATATTCTTTCTATGTTCAATGTGTATGATCAAAAGTTCTTGACAGATTTACAGACATTGTTGACAAATGTACAAACATTGAAATCAAAGAAGAAAAAAATGTTGCTGATCTTTAGAAAATCACAAGTTTCTGAGAATGTATGTTTTCTCTTGCAGCATTTAAACAGCTACTTAGACACATGTAATGCTACCAAGGACAGTGATGGCATTGGCAAAGCATGTGATGCAATTGCAAAGTCTTATGCAAGGTTGGTTAAAATCCACATGCCACTCATTTTTAGTCAATTTCAAAGAGAAGAGAATAAAATGAATATTGTACTATTTAATTTTTCATAGAAATCAGGAAAGTTACATTGTACTGATACTGATACAGGCACAGTATACTTACAGAAAAATAAGGTGAATAGCAATGCTTTAAATTGTTTCTTCTATTCAAGTAACCATTTCATTTTCAGACAAGGCAAACTGGAAAAAAGTATAGATTATTTGAAGAAATTTGTGGAAGTAACAGAGCAAAGTGGAGAGGAGAAAGGTCTCAGCAGAGCATGCCATAATCTGGGAAACATATTTAACTCACTGGTGAGTGAAATAAAGTTTTAATTAAACTTTTTAATTAAGCCAGTTTACAAAGACATTTAACATAAGGAATATTTCGCTTCCATCACCACTGTATGTTACATAGTTCCAAATAGTGTGTCTTTTTCATGTCATCTCAATCACGTATAATTGTGTTCTGTCACTATGCTGACTCCCTTTGGCCCCATTCTTTAGGAGAAACACTGGTTCCACAGCTTTACTCGTTAGTTAACAAGTTTTCTCCAACTGAAGTGTGTTATTTTTTGTTTCCTCCCAAAAGACTTTTGGCGAGTAAAGCCTTATATCTTTATGCAAATTCAAAAACTCAGAAAACTCACAAGTCTTGTGGATCTTATAGTCATCATTTAGATAATTCCCACATTGATTCATGAAGTTGGAATTTTACAAAGTTTTTAATATGCTTTCCAAAATGATTCAGTCTCATACTGTTTCTGACTTTCAATGAATTCCATTTTCATCGGGAAGCAGGAAACGTATCATCCACAGACTCATCCCTCTGAAGAAATACTCCATTTATTTGAGTCAGAAGATCAAGGTCATCAAATCATAGGAATATATGGTTTTGGGTCAAAAGATCTACATTAAACTTATGGAGTGCTGACAAACGGATAATGGTTTTGCATTCTAGTCTGATTCCCATTATGTACAGAATCAATAAATTTCACTCTAAGTATCCCCATGAAATGAGAATGGGCTTTGTTGATTTGGAGTCAAAAGGTCTCTGGAACTCAAGATGGTAAATAAATAAGAACTTCAGATATGCAGTATTTTTGAAAATATGTCCCAAGTTTGAAGGGGAGGGGGAGGGCTGGTAGTAGTCCCTCAAGGACATTTGTAGATTTGAATAAAATGTTTTATATGTTCATACATTTTTTATAGGGTCGCTATGATGAGGCCACAGAATATTTCAGTAAGGCTTACAATATCGCTAGATCCATGTCAGATTTAGAGTCCATTAGCACAAACCGAGTCCAGTATGGCATAGCCATGGCTCACAAAATGTTGACGGGACTGAATGAGCATATTGTGATGGGATCCAGACCTGCCCTGGAGAGACTGTGTGAATGGAAGGATACCAGGACAGATGACTTCAAGAAGCCTTTCCCAGAGCCAAGTAGGTCATATTTACATTACTCGCACAATATATCAATAGTTCAATACCTGGACATTTTTATCCCTGTTATATGTTTGCCCATTTTGTACTCATCTTAGATAGACAATTTCTCACTGATAATATTATATATGATGTGTACAGTCGAACACCATTATCTCAAACTAGCTGGGACCAAGAAAAACGTTCAAGATACCCATGATTCGAGATATCGAGGGTAAAAATACTCAAAAATTGGGACCTCCAAATCAGAACGACATAACCATGGTATTTGAGATATCAGTGTTCGAGATATCAGAGTTCAACTGTACCCGGTAGTTCTAAATAAAAGACAAAGTTACATAAGAACAAGCATTTTGTCTATTTACAGAGACTCTGATATACATTATTGTGAAGTGACTATGTTATATCGTATAAGAGGTTATATGCAAAATTAACACATCTTGCTGTATGCTATATTAACCTTAGACTTCTTCTCTTATTTTACAAAAATCTTTTACATGTAAATTTCTTTTCAAGAACCTGAGGAACCCCCTACTCCCCAAGAGAAACCCCAGGAAGCTGAAAATGCATCATCTGAAAAAGAGGAGACCGCTGAGGCAAAAGAAAAGACTGAAGAAGGGGAGGGAACCAGCTAAGGGGAAATGAATTGATTTTAGAAATTCCTTGATGAAAAACTGAAGTAAATTCTTAAGACAAGAATACTTGAATGTGCCTTTCTGGAAATTAAAGACACTTGAAAATGTGAGAGATGAATACATTTGTGATATTTGATTCTTGACAGTATATGTTACTTGCATACTTCATCTTATTCCATGTACAAGAACATGTTTATTATACATGCTAGTCCATTTATAGTATATAATGCCTTGTTGAAAAGAAATGGAGTATGCTTCATTGTGCAAAATGTAGGAGTTTGTAACAGGCACATCGACTCTGTACTGCATTCTGTTTTTGTCAGTGTCATTGTCTACATTATGTTGAGTGTACATTTCTGTTTGTAATACTATCATAATTAAATACCATAAAAACCAGAAAATGAATACTGTTTGAAAATTTGTAAAAAATAATGTTACATCTGAGGGCAGAAAGCTGGTTTCATAATGGATTTGAAAGTGAAGAATAAATGTTTTTTCATCAACCAGTTATCCCCAACAACTAAATCACTTTGCACTTCACGCATATATTGATCTTGGTGAGAGTGTGCGGTGCTTTTATCCGGAAAATCTTCTAATTTCCCAGAGATTAAGCTTTTGTACTCATTTTGGTGATTTCTGGAACCTTGGACCATTTTTTTCTCTCTCTCTCTCTCTCTATTCACCAAAATTTAAATTTTGCTGCAATTTTCAATGGTTTATTCGATCCTTTATATTATGACATGAATTTTTATTGAAATTATGAATAAATCAAGCCTAGGGTGTCCTTCACTTTGGTCCCCACATGAACAAATTCTCATAATACATGTATACTTAATGTAACATGTACAAACTTATTGGGGTATTTTGTTACAGTTGCAAGTGCACTATAACTAAAAGATCTTCAACAAAGTATGAATTCACATGGTTGATATATAAAATCTGAGAGATAGAAATAGTGCTAATTTATGATTGCACCAAATGAATAGGCTGGGTTTACAGTTGTGTTTAGTACACTTGGAGTAGTTTGCAACACAAACCTACACAAATTCCATTCACATATATATACATATTCATAAAGGCTAATAAGAGGTGTATTAGCCCTTTTATTTTTAAAGATCCTTTAAGCTTCCAAGGACTTTGCAATGGACCTTTCTAAGGGCTGCATGCAACATTATGATTATATAGGCCTACGGCCTTGGGCAACAGCTTGCACTCCGGTCCAACAGATCGACTGTTTCCCTCTACCCCAGTCAACAACTGTTTTGTTATACCCCTACTAAACAGTAGAATTTCCTCAATAGGCCGGCCTATGTCTATCAATTCTTCGCCAGATTTATCCCGAAGAGACTGTGATAAATCCAAAATCCAAAGATATTCACCGAGAATATTTTCACATTTTTATTGTGTTTTGCTGCCCCTGCTTTCAAACATCGCTTGAATTTCATCCTCATTTGCCGCAGCCCAGCGAAACAACCATCGGCCATTTCTGTTTATGGAATAAATCACTCGGCACACCTCGGATGGTTACATCTAACTGATGGTTATCAGAATCAGCTGAGGTTTGCCGAAGGAGGAAAAGATAACACAATTTAGCGCCATATGACGTCAGCGGGCCAACAGTCTTTTTTAACAGTTCCTCCGGCCCGCCCGGTCCAACAGTCATGATGTTGGACTTTTTTTTGTAAGGAATATTGTAGAACTGTTTAGTAGGGGTATAACAATATGATTATATAGGCCATGCAGGAAAAATAGTCACAGGCTATTTTACATCCTCCTTCCCTCTTGGATCTACCATAAATTTTAGGATAACAATGAGATCCTTCTGTCCTGACAATATCTGCAAATGGCAATTTAATGAAGTATTGTACAAAGTTGATTCGCCATATAGAATAAGTGTTTTCAAGTTATTTTACATCCACACCCCTCTTAGATCCATAACATGTAGAAAAATAATCGGATCCTTCTGTCCAGACAATACTCGCATCTAGAAATGGTGCAAAGTTTCAAGTCTTTCCAATTAGCCATTTAGGAGGAGAAATGTTCACAACATATTGTTCACAATATTTTGTGACAGACGGATGGACAGGAGAGTACAAAACAATGTCTCCCCCTTGGAAGGGGGAGGGGGGGCCTAATCCTTTCCTGTACCAAGTTTCATTGATATCCTACAAAGTGTTTAAGAGGAGTTGTGAAAATATGATGATACTGCCTTACACATACTGAAATCTACGTCCAGGGGTCATAACTCCTGTAATAAATATTGAACAGCCTTCCCATGCCCACATATTGTGATCTTTAATTGTACCAAGTTTCATTGAAATCCTCTGGAAGGTTTGAGAGAATTTGCAAAGACAAAATGATACAGCCTTACACACATACAAAAATCTCTAAGTTGAGGCGCCATAACTCCTGTAATAAAGTTTGAACAACCTCCCCTCCCCCCAAAACACATCTACATGTTGTGATCTTTAACTGTACCAAGTTTCATTGAAATACTCCAAAGGGTTTGAAAATAGTTGCTAATTAACACAAGATGGTACTGCCTTACACAAAAAAAGGTAAGTCCAGAGGCCATAACTCCTGTACTAAAGTTTAAACAAACTTCTTCCCACATACACATCTTTCACTACTATGAAGTTTCATTGAAATCCTCCAAAGAGTTTAAGAGGAGTTGCTAAGACAAAATATTGGGACAGACAGAGGGATGATTTGACAGAAAGGTGCAATGCTATATACCTCTGGGTGCTTTATGGCAAGGGCATAAAAAAGGGAAGGTCTAAATGAACTTTTTAAAGATAGATTTTATGAAAAGTAGCTAGAAGTAGTGGCATCAAGAATTGTTATTTGTTGCTGTTACCTTAAAAGATGCTCCATGCTGTTATCATTTTTGTCAACTTTGATTGGTGGGATTTCTCAGTCAGAAACAAGTGGGAAGTGCTTTTTGTTAAGGCCAACTTGCAGAGTAGAGCATAGAAATAATTCAGCTAATGCTAGCTGCTTTAGTGAGGGCCTTCATGGCCTCTAATCCAGAGTGGTTGAATTAGGCATCACTGCTAACATATTTAACTAGTCCAGTAGCCATTTCAAATTTCTCAAACTTGCGCACAAACTCCATTGTTGTGAGATCAAGGCAGACAATGTCTTGGTTTGATTCTGGACTATTTTTTATCTGTTCTATGTCTGCAATTCTCTCAATTTCTTTAAGGAATGAGGTGTGCAATTACTGTGGACATTTCTATAGTATTACTGCTTACAAACTTTTGGATTCTTTGCACATATGCATTGTGCTTCCTTTTGAATTTGCCAAAAGCCACTACTCTGAGATCAGAGTAGGAGTAAATTACATTTGCCTGGCTTGAACTTCTTAAAATTATTATTATCAGACAAACATTGGCAAATTGATGAAAATTGAGTAAAATCTCGGATTGGTCAGGCTTTTTTTTAAAAGAAATCTTCAGCTACCGGTACTCGATTACTTAGTGAATATAACACTTTGCTGAAATGCATGGGTCCTTAGTTGATTCGTTAACTACATTTAGAATTAATTTTTTTGTCTCTCTGTCTACTGGTAATTGATGAATCTCGTTGGTTACAACCATGTATATTAACCAACATAGCAATACAGGGTCCTGGGTTTGAGTCTCAGCTAGTCCAGCTACATAGTTTAAAAAAAGAACCCATATGGTGTGGTTTCTAGGGACAAGAAAGCAAAGGCCCCTTGTCGAACATCTGCTTCTCATTGAATACTTCAAATTAGCAATTCCTTAACACAAGTTATTTTTTCAAAATCCAAATTTTATTCACACAAATATAATGAAAATGTTTATTTATGCTCAAATATATGCAAAAACCACATGAAAGAGTGACCATATACCCTAAAATCTTGAAAATAAGCCATGGCTTATTTTAAGTTTTGGTAGAAAAATAGGGGCTTATTTTCAAGACCAGCTTGTTTTCAAATGCCGCCTTATTATCAAAACAAAATATGGTAGTCAGTTGCTAGCGGCTAAACGGATTATGTTTTAAAATATCCAGTATTTTAAATGTTTCGAATGATAAATTATTTGCATGGATTATCTTGTGTCTAAAAATATGTGTGATGTCAAAACATGAATTGAATGAAATGTTTGCATTAAATATCTGGTTATAAAATTTTCGAATGTTGAATATCTTACTAAAACAGCTAACTTTCAAATAGGGCTTATTTTCAAAAATTCTGCGGTGCAGGAAAATGGAGGCTTATTTTCAAGATCGGCTTATTATCAACCAGCTAATTTTCAACATTTTAGGGTATTTGACTGAATAATTTGGAACATAATCCTGTTCTTTGTCAGATCTGGAAAACTATTGATAAGAATCAATTTATATATTGTACATTCTTTTGAATAACAGTATATCTCAAGTCAATAACATTTTCACATAGTACATGTAAGGAAATCACATGATTGAAGACAAAAAATATCCTGATAACAAAACAAAACAACAGAAAATCAACACTTAGACTTTACAATGATCCTTACGGTTAAAAATGTCTAAAAAAATCAAAAGCTTAATCTCTGTTCACAAACTACTCTGTATACATGTTCAGGCCATGTAGCTTCCATCAGAGGTAACCTTAGCCTTGGTCTGAATGGCGTCCAACACCTGACTGATGTTGCCATCTTTCTCCTCCAGAAGGCGCTGTAACCATCCTCCCTCATTGTGGAAGCCCATTCCCAGCATCTGCTGCAGGGCAGTGGCTATCTTAGGATCTGAAAGAAATGTTGATATTTAAATTATGTCTGTGTGCAAACAGAATTTACATAAATCATATGAAATTTATCGTTTTTGGTTTGACAGCTTAGAGAGGATTTACTCTTCAGACCACACCAATTGGTAATTAAAAATAGTTCTTCAGATTCAAAAAAAAAAATAAAAAAAATCCATATTTTGTAAGTCTTTATTTACTTTGATCTTTTATAGTGCCCGATTTTTAGGTTGTGAAAGTTCAATTTGTTCATTTTCATGACAAGGCCATCTTATGAATTTGCGTCAAAATAATTGAAGGTGACTAACAGTATAGTAACTAGACATGTAATTACCTGTAGGAGGATAGATCAGCTGGGCTGGGGGAGGCTGAACTGGAGCAGTGGTCATGGGGGTAGGTCTTGGACCCGAGTTTTCACCATCCTCCAAAATAGTCCAGGTCTCCAAGTCCCTGGATACAGTGTCTGGGTTGCTTCCATTGCTGGTGGATGGACCATCAGTCTCTGGTTTGTCAGCATTGTCAGTGGCCATTGGAGTTGGTTCCTCTGGTGCCTTCTGACTCTCTGGTTCAGGCTCTGGTTTATCAGATTCCATCTTCTCCTCCTGCTCTCCCTTCTTTCCACATTTGCCTTGTCCACATTTTCCACCTTTTCTGCCTTTGCATTTACTGCCTTGTCCCCATGCTGGACATCTTCGTTCTCCATGTTCCACATCCACCTGAACATCGATACCTGTGTAAAACAGAAACAACTCTAGTTCAAAAGCTAGTTGCAATGTTGGCTCAAATCAATATTAACAGAATTTGGAACTTCCATAGAAGAAGTCAATATTCATCTTATACCAATGTATTATTTGTAAAAAAAAATTCAAACTGAAGTGAATTATAGAACTTGATGGCTGACCTAGTGGATCCAGCATAGCAGCCACAGACTGACCAACAGACTGAAGGAACTCCTCAGGGTTTGCGGAATTCTCACATTTGGGTTCATTTGGTGCCTTTTCCTCTGTATTCCTATGGGCATTCCATGGGCAACCAGCATATTCTCTGTTCTGCTGTCTTCTAGCCATTCTTTCCATCCATCGGAAGAAATGTGGAGGGGCACACTGTAAATATTTGACATTCTTGAAATAAGGACAATGTTCGTTCTGGACATTTTTGGTAGAGTTGCAAGGGGATTCACTGAATTGATGATTTTTATTTTTTTTTTTTGGCAATTGACTATGTTCTAACAAAAAAATTATTTAAAAATATATAGAAATACTGCAGATTGTAGCTCTATTGAATGAAAAGTTTCTGTTTAGTGTTATCATCTTCATTTAGTTGTTTTGATCATGATATGCTAACATACTGTATTTACTAGATCTAGTAATCTTGACCTGATTATTTACAAACTATAAGAAAAGTGTGAATTTAAGTCATTTTCATGATGATACAATTCTTAACATTTCTAAATAGCCATCAACTGCAGTAAATTTCAAGCATTAATTTCAAATTTGACTATGGAACATAGGATTTCATCACAATCTAAATACTCAGTATTTAGAGCAAAATATAAATTCCCTATTAAACTATGCTACGAATTGGTACATGTACAGCAAAAAATGTTACAGTAGGACAATAAGTTTCCCTAGTGGAATATTTGTAATACTTACAGGTGGTCCTTGGCCCTGAGGTCCAAACCTTGGGGGACCGCAGAAGGGGAAGCCAAATCCTTGGGCAGGGGTATCATACATAATGAAGTTGTGCTCCGCATGGATTCCCTTTGACTCGCACGTCTGACACAGGTCGTAATCAGGACAGATGGTGCACTTGTACCGTCTTCCTATCACCTTTCCTTCACAGCCATCACAGACAATCCCTTGGTGTTCCTGGGGAGGGACACTTCCACTTGGATTGCTATTGGTGGACTGGGTGCCTATGAAAGTGAGCGTATGTGTACATGTATATTTTACAATATGGACATTTATACATAAATGAGGAAACTTTTTCCCTTACTCTATGGAAATCAATGTTTTCTCATTATTTAATGTTGATTTAAAAGTCACATGCATTCGGCTCCACCTTTAAAACACATCACCGTCAAGACTCATGCAGTTTGCAACCAGCATTAAATTAAAGGTTGCAAAAAAGAAATGAAAAGATATCTATTTATAACTGTAAACCTTTAAGGAACTGTGCATAAAATTATAAGGAAATTTTCTTTACAGTTTCCTGACATTGAAGTTAATCTTACTAGGTCTGATGAAAACACGGAAAAGTCCATCGTCAACGAAACCCAGGGCCTCCAGCAGCTCTTCTCCAGTGGAAAAAGCAATCAAATCTCCATCCTCGTCTAAAATAAGTGTTACATAAGCCAGAATTAAACAGTTAGGCTATACAACGGATCAACATTTAGAACATACTGCTATATGGTACAATTAAATCGCGAGATTATACGCGTTTCATCTGTCATACATTAAAATGAAATCTACCTACCTTTCCAATACAGGGAAAAATTTCCACGAGCAAGACCTGGAAATATATCGGCTATCTTTTTTTGCAGGTAATCAAAACTGCTGGACACGTCTGTCGGGACGGTGAAGCGGCGAATTTCAGCCTTTTCGTCCCCTCCTTTCATCAAAAAAGCCTTTACAGTCAACGACATTTTGAGTTGATTCTCTTGATGACAACAAATATGTTCTTCAGAGACAACTTCTTTAAAATATTTTCTTCCTGTTTATAGTATTCTCCAGAGCGCAAGTTCTGTTAAATGGAGTCGCAACGAGCTTTTTATAAGAGCTGTCAAATTCACAAAATCATGGTCATGTGACTGCGCAACCAAAACATTAAAATTTCGTCATGTCATGTTTATTTTTAGAACGCTAGAAAGTTCCTTTGCGTATCACGATGAATGTCATTTTTGCGAATGTGGTTTCCGCTACCGCTACTCGAAAACTTTAAATTTTCTGTTCGGAATTTATTGGAAACCATCTATTGCAAGACCAACAGTCTGGTGCTGCATTTTTAACAGGCAGGTGCTCCCTGTAATCAACATTTAATTTGTGCAATTAATTAATGGGCGCTCCCGATGTAATTTTGTAATGATGAAGGCCTTACCCATAGAGGGGTCGGACCTTCATCATTAGTATTTACAAAATTACATGGGGAGCGCCTATATTATTCTATTCTAACCTCTCTGCTTTAGGCATAACATATTCAGAACAACTTTTAAATGTGTGTTTTATATTTGCAGAATGTAAATACTCAACTATTCTGATTTGATAAAAATTTCATATATTCATGAACACAACATATAATATCCATACCCGTTGTCTTTGGCACTGGCCTTAGATTTGTGAAGCAGTTTGGTTATTTTTATTGTATATTTCATTTAGTAAATTATCTTATTAGCAACGAGTATCTCATATATATATATATATATATAAAACTATAATTAATTAATACACACGTACATACCCTTCCTTGTGAATGTTCTAACTTGATTACGTTTTGAGCTAAATTTTTAACTTAAACGTTTAACCAAGTTATTTCTAATGGTCAGCAAATGTCAGATGTTGAGTTACAAGTAAAATACAGCGCTCACAATTCTTTGTAAGTAGTATGTAAACAAGGCTCATGCCTTGTTTTTGTTTATATACAGATTGCTTCACAGAGAATGCCATGTTTAAAACATAATGAAATGTGAGAAACACTAGAAACTGTTCTATTATGTTCAGAATGGACTTGTAATTTGAAAAAAAAAAAAAAAAAAACTTGCTTTAAACGGAATATTTATTAGCATATTCAACATATTATGTAAACAAAAACATGGCACGAACCTTGTTTACATTACAAAGACTTGTGAGTGCTGTATCTCACTTGTAACTCAACAAATAACATGGCAAATTTTTGCTGGCCATTAAGAATAACTTAGTTAACATTTTAAACATTAAAAATGCAAATATAAAATTTAGCCCAGAACGTGTCCATGCCATCTTTAGCTATAGTTACAATCTGTAAGCTATAGTTTACAATAGAGAAACCTAGTTTATCGACTGTGAAACCATATTTAGCTCATTTTTGTGACTTAAGCGTGCCATAAACCATATTTTACGATCGCAAGTAATTGTTTTCAGTGTTAAGTATAGTTTACATTTGATAATTATACTGAAACAATGCTTAGCTCATTTTTGTGAATTTGGCAAGATGACTGTATGTTCCTCAATTACTTACAATAGGGACGATCTTATATATAGTAAATTTAATTTTTGTCCAGAAAGCCAACTATTAATGGGACATAATTTAGAGATCATAAACGTTTTAGATTTGGAAATAAATACAGATAAAGGCATAGAATTGTTATTTTTAACAGAAAATCACCTGTATGAGGCATTTGGGCTCTACTGACCTGTTATATAGGGAGGGTCGTTCTTTTCTTGCTGAGAGAATGAGCTAGGGCGGGTTAATGGAGTTGGACCATTGGTAAACAGGGAGTTTATTGCAAAATTGGAAACTCATTAGAAATTACATGTATCTGAATATGAAGCATGTCTAATAAAAGGATGGTGTTATTTTTCTTTCTTTTTTTCTTTTTGTAATCATTGTATCATTCTGAAGAATTCCGCATCATGTGAAAATGATTCATCATATGATTTTTTAAACTTTCGATATATTTTCGCAGCGATTTCATGCAATGCATTTCCTTGATTTTCCTTTATCTACTCTATGTGTCTATATATAGAAAATTCATATAATAATACATTATGCACGAGGAAAATAATCATACAAATTCAAACATCAAAGCATATACGTGTATTTACCATTTGGGTGAATACTTGAAAAACTGTTAAGTACTATTCTTTGTTTGGAGAAATGGCAGAGAGGACGATTAAGGTTCATTTGATGAGGAGTGGGAGGAACATTTCAGAAATACGACGATTTCCTTACTCATCAACGACTACCTTCAGTCAACTATACGAAAAGATAAAAGTCATGTTTCCTGAACTCCAAAACAAAATGTTTAGTCTTCAGTGGCAAGGTAAATATTTCATTTACTATATCGAAAGGAATGCGCAGTAGTTCACAAAAGTGTGGGTATTGGAGATACTGTAGCAAATCAAACCAGAACTCTCTCTCTCTCTCTCTCTCTCTCTCTCTCTCTCTCTCTCTCTCTCTCTCTCTCTCTCTCTCTCTCTCTCTCTCTCATGTCGTAACGAGGTATCTTTCCTTTGCGTCTAGACGATGTAAGAAACAAATATCTCGTTTGTTTGTATCATATAATTAATGGCTTTGAAGTAGACATTGAGAAATCTCACATTGTGTCCATTGTATTTACCCCCCGCATATACAAATAAACTACAGCTAGTACATATCAGTGTTTCTTTTTAGCTCATATAAACAAAAATCTCAGGCGAGCTTTAATTGTTCGTCTGTCCGTTCGTAAACTTTAAACATTTTTACCTCTTCTCCAATATAGAACTGGCTAATTTCAGACAAACTTGCCACAAAGCAAAGATAATTCAAGTTTGTGGGAAATGAAAAGGCGAAGAAAATGATAACTCCTATGAAGAATATAAAATTTAAAGTAGAGCAAACACGCCTAAACATACCAGAAGTGGGATCAGGTGACTAGTAAGCATCCCCTGTCAACCGGTCACAATGCCACGAGCCCTACATCTTAGTCAGATTTATAAACGAACTAATCTGTATAGTCAAAATCAGTGTGTAAAGAATGCCCTAACTACAACTGTAATGGAACCATTCTCTTACTTATCTCTCCCTTGTCATTCTCTCTACACAGAGTGTCGGTCCTTCCTCTCTTCTCTTACACCAGAGGTTCGCTGGGGGCGTCTTCCTCTCATTCTCTTACACAGAGTTGTCGGTCCTTTCTCTCCCTTAATATCGTCAATCCCGTCTTACAAGATTTTTATTATTTTTGGTCTTATAAGTTTAAATTTTTAAACTTTTGTTAGAGAACTATTTTGCGTTTGAAATGTTTAAAATAAATGTTTTAAGCCAAAATTAACAAATAAGTTATTTGATTATTTTTGGAAAATATTTTACAAAGTACTGAACACTCACAAGTAGTATTTTCCCATTCTTTCAATCGTTTTACAAAAATCTAGTAAAACGGGAGTTGACAGAGATGTAAGGGAGAGAAAGGACCGGCAACTCTGTGCAAGAGAATGTAATGGAACATGCCAGTTGGTAAATTAGGTCATGATAACGACCATAGAATTTGCGAAACTGTTGAAATCCCGGTACCATCAACTTCGTTGTCAGTAGCCTGCCTCGATTTAAAAACTGATCATGCACAGAAAAAGCTCTTGCGCATCGAATGAGTTTACACCAAATGCAGGTGATGATGAAATATTGCCACATAAAAATGGAAAATTGACATTAATGGAGAAGCTTGCAAGTACCATCCCGTCTATCATAACTAGAGTTGTTAGTTTGTTGTTGACATTCATATTCAATAAAATATCTAAGTGTGGAGCAGATATGGGAGACTATGTGGTCTCTTTTATTTCGAGTTCACTGAGATACATTGAATCGATGTATGAAATTATGAATGAAAATTGTTATTGTTATTGTTAGTAGGTGAAACTTCGTTTATACACGGTGATTCTGTGAGCGATATAGCCCATGGGCCTCTTGCTTATATGGCCCCTTGAGTGTCGGGTTAGAAACATCATCGACTTTTGTCTCTCTTCTTAAAAACTATTGAGTTTAGTCCTTGCAGGATTCTAATGTGGTCGAGGTCCCGAATTATTCAGCTTATGGAATAGTAATTTACTGTACCCATAACACGTTTTGTCACTTAGGTAACGGATTAAATGAGTAACTTAGGAACGTTAGAAGAACCTCTGAACTACCGCGACCAGTAGATTGTTATGCATTCATTAATTATATAGCCATTTCCTCGAAATGTGAACATCTTGACTTTTATTTCGGCTGAGAATACTCCGACAAATGTAAATATAAAAAAATAATTTCGTTTTCGAAAGTATATGAACTGTGACGCTTACGTCCGTATATTTCATGTAGCTGCTACACTATGCTTTACCCCCCCCCCCCCCCCCCCCCCCCCCCCCCCCCCCCCCCCCCCCCCCCCCCCCCCCCCCCCCCCCCCCCCCGGAATTCCATACAGCCGTTAAAATAGATGCACTATATCAAGATTCATACACGCATTTTTTACAACCGCAGCGCGTTTATGAGGAAATGGTTATTACAATTTGTAAAGATATCAAAGGCAAAAAATATTTTAAAGAATTGCTGACATATTTATAAACCACATCATATCTGAAGGTTTGTCATAACAAAGTTAGGTAACCTGGGGTTTCTCTGTTGTATCATTTCAATGTTGATTTTGTCAGTTGTTTAACCAAGAAATGAATTTCATTTGGAAATACATGAGGGTATGGACAGCAACGCCTCACGCCGGAGTACTTCGTGAGGCGCGTTTCACCAGTCAAAAGGAAGATTTGTGACGGAGAGGCAGATCTAGCCTGTCTACGAGCTTGACTTATGTCACCCATAAAAATAAATATAGACAGGGAAGTACTTTTCTTATGGGGAAGGAAATTTATTGTCATGAAATTACTGGATATATGCGGAATTTTCCGCTTATCTTGGAATGCCAGTTTTCAACGTGGGAAGTAAGCTGTGAAGCGCCAAATAATTCAATCGTTTTTGTTTATATTATTTTAATTAGTTCATGTTATCTTTTACATTCACAACAAACATTCATTACATTGTTAAATCCCTATTTTTAAATACCTCATATAGGTTTTACCTCCTTTCTTTATTCAAATCAGGCTTAACCTGTATCTCCTCTTACCTATTTGCTCCATAATAGGGTTTAAATTCTTCTACATTATAGCTCAAAACTAAATACCTATACACTTAATAAATGCTAATAATTAATGCTACGGTGTCGGAGGCCATCTGTCCACTATGGAAGGGGTCTAAACACGTTTTCTGTGACTTTCTTGTAAAGTCATGGACGTGCGAGTATGGTCAACTTCATGTTAAACACTTTCGGCCTTAATTTATGCATTTGCACACACACAACTCCTGTATATCCTTTCCTGTTTCGGCCAGTACATAGGGATGTTTAAGCGATCATTTAAATTTATAGACAAATTGCAGGCACTTGCTGGTGGGGTTTCTGCAGCGAATCCGTCTGGGCAATTTCCTTTTTCGTGGACAAGTACCCGCGATTATACTGAGGGAGATCCGAGGATTGATCGACCACAGATGAAGAAATGTCACTGCATTCACCAAGAATACCATTCCCCGATTATACTGTGGGGATCCGTGGACGATCGAAATGGGGCCCATCCACCCCCACTGTCCAGAGGACCATTCTACCCCGGATCTTCAAAAGGACCCGTCCCCGTTTCCAGGTGATCCAAGGGTCGACCACCATATCCTCGACGCAACACACCAAGCGTGGCAAGGCTCCTTCCGGGCAGTCCGCACTATAAATTCCGTCCTAGTCAGTCACTTCAGTTAGTCTGTTGATACTCCAACTCGACTGAGGTCTCTTGG
>CAJDSM010000300.1:12117-24144 GCA_903981925.1 Ostrea lurida
AAATTACCTGTACACAGCCATTCAGTTTCTCGTGAAGGATGTGAGCCCGTCGCTTCATGATTTTCACATCGTGAGCTGTCGAGTCAGCACATTGTCCATTGGTGATTGGATTGACGAATCGGTTGCGAAACTCTTTGCTGGTTCCCAACAGATTAGGCTTAACAAAATTGACCATGCAGTGATCTGAAATATGAATGGATGTTTACAGATAATGGGATGATTTGTCTTTATTTTTACAAACCACCAGCAGTGACTAAGACAAGAGAGAGTTAATACCACAAGCAGAAACAGGACTCTATTATACCCTCCAACAGCAACTTTTTCTGGGACTTTGACATAGCTTTGATAAAAGATAGCTTCTTTTTTTTTTTCAAATGAAGTGTTTAATAAAAAGTAAATTGATAAAATCCTAATAAACCCTATGATGTTCTGTGAATACTTTGTATGGTTTAATGGATTGTTAGTATTTGATCACCCATATGCAATATTTTACATGTACTTGCAATGGTAACTACCTGCAAACCAGAGTAATGATAGAATCAGCATACTTGAAATTCACAAATGGCTGATGAAAAACTAATAGTCAAATAAAATGTCTTTAATGACTGTATATGTGTATGTCAAATGACTGACTAGTTCTTGCATTTCATTATTTTATTTCAATTTCATTTTTGTCTTTGGTTGTCTCCTTACTGACCTTGAAGCTGGTAATTCTTGAAATGCCATTACATGAAAAAATTATATTTGTTAAAACACACAAATTTTTTATTTTTTTTTTTTTTTTTTTTTTAGAAAAATACAAAAAATTCAACCTACATACATGTCGTTCCAAGAATTCAAAGCAAGTCAAATGAAAAGACCACAAATTTTTGTTTTCCAATCTTTAAAGATGTAAAATATTTGATGAAAATTGATCATACGAGTTTTTGAGAATATATCACACTAAAAGTTGACGATGGGCCAATGGCATGGGTACAAATAGCAATAGTGGATAATATGAGTGACTAGATGACAAGTGACCTAAACACTTTTAATGGCATAATAACCAAATCTTAACCTTCCTTTCACATGGTATATTTTTTTTACAGCAATCCAATGTACTCACATTCTATAAGGTTATTCTGTAATGGAGTTCCAGTTAGCACCACTCTTCGTTGTGACTTGATTTTGTTCATGGCCTTGGATATGGCAGACTGGTCATTCTTCAGAATATGGCCCTCATCACATATAACTAAATCTGGTCCTGTAAACAAAACATACATTTCAAAACAAAGCCATTTTGAAAGCGCAGTTTTTTGGGTTTTTTTGTTTTTTTTAAAGGGGGGGGGGGCTATGTCAATTATTAGAATTTTTTTTTAGCTACCTACGTTGTTCATAATACAAGTTACTAGTAGAGCTTTTATAAAAGTTTCTGACAAAGTATTTTTGAGGTTGATACTTTCTTCAGAGATGAGATTCGGCTACAGTATCTGAAGTAACAACAAGGTAATGCTGTACATTGAAATCTACCTTGGCAGACCTTGAACAATCTTAAAAGTGAATCATTTGTTTGCACAACACAAGGTGGATGAAGGAAGAATTTATGGTATAGTCGTGAGAACTCAGTCAGTGGTCAATGTACCATGTCCTAGCTTAATTTCAGGCCACAACTGGCCCTGACCAAAGTTACAGAAATAAGTGGTGACAATTCTTTCCTTCTCCATCGTAGAGTTGGAGTGATTGGAAATAACTACATTGTATCTATCATATATAAACACACACACACATACATGCTAACCATCTTTTGCTGAGGAAAAAAAATAAACCGATCAAAAATACAAATAAATTTTATGTACTTTGTAAATTGTTTTAGGTGCATTCAATACAATTTCAATTTCAAGAAATATTATCAAGATTTGTGCCTGCTTCCTACTCTGAATTGCATGAGCAAAGTGGAGCATCTCGCAGTCCGGTGTATAAATTAATCAGACCTACTGCATCTTGTATGTAAAGTCCGTGGTTGATTTACAGTTTTATACATACCAGGGTCCACCAGGGTTTCCGTAAATATTTTCTTCTGGTTCTTGCTTTTACAGTGACTGCCTTGAGTGAGGTTTCTAAGCATGTCGTATCCCAGGATCATCACTCCCCCATCGCTGTGCCAGTTCTTCAGAGCCGCAGCTCGATCCACATTCTGCTTCACTGAAGAAATCTCGTACACCTTCAAAATCCATGCATGTGTGTAATACCAAAGATCCAATATTTGTCACACTAAAATGCTGATATTACCATTTTTTTTATTCTTCCAACAACTTTAAAATGATATTGTTCTGTCTGTGAAATTGAACCCTACTTACGTCTACTTCCTTCCTAGTGAATTCCTGCCACATTTCGAACTCGTACTGCCAGTTAAGGACAGTGTTTAGGGGGGCCACTATCAGACAAGTATTCACCTTGGTCTTCTTGCTATTGGTTAGCATGGTATGAATAAAGGTTATCAGCTGAAAGAAACAAAATTGTGTGAATTGATCATTCATGAGAATTATTAACAGCAGCAAATAAATGCCAACACCTACCCTCTCTCACATTAAGCGGAGGTTTTGATCACACAGTTGTCCTTACAGTATAAAGCATTACAACAGCTTAAACACTCCCCATTCACCTGAACATCTCATGCTATCTCTCCTGTCATCACGGATGATATATATTATTGTTGATATTTAACGATTCACATGTACCTCTTCACATGGATATTTTGTTATGTTGTGAAAATGGCCAAAATTCTCTATCAGTATCATCAACAGATTTCTCAACAAATCGGTCATCAGTCTAAACCTGTCATTTTGTTCAGTCTGACAGATGGCCAGTTCACAAAAAATAGACTGTTCTATAATATGCGAAACTTGTATTCTGTTGTGGGCATTTGTGGAGCCATAAACAATTTGTTTTTACTCCATGTACATTCCCTATAAATACCTTGTGACACCACTCAAATCAAGGGGCCACGATTTTTATCGAACTGAACTACAGTATGTAAACTATGTTTCATGTTTTGACTTTTAACTTGTGGCATGATGGTTGTGGACAAGGGTATTTAAATGGCATTTAGCTGATCCAGAGCTACTTTCGTAACTGTTACTGTATATATATATATATATATATATACTTACGGATAAGGTTTTTCCTAGGCCCATGCAGTGAGCTAAAATGCAACCAGATCCTTCCTCCTTTTTAGCCCTTTTCAGTGATTCATAGGTACAATCCCAAACAAACTGTACAGCTAGAAAGAGATCAAAAAGTAACTTGTGTGATTATGAATGCTTCTAGTTCAATTTACATTAGGAAGTGATGGGGGCTATTCTAGCAACACCAGGCTCATGGACCACATCGCATGCTAGAGCAACTAGTTTTAAAGATTTTTTTTTTTCAATCTTTATTCCCATGAAAACTTAATTTATAGATGGGAATGGCATGACTACCATGACCTTGCTGTTCTGGAGAACATGATTTTATTTCAAAAAGATTTTCTTTACTGTGTATATATAGTGTATCTATACTTTATAATATGAATAAATTTATTTTTGTTTACAAGCTAAAAAGTTATACAGTATGCAGATAAATCAATTGATTTGAATGGAGACAGACAGTCACATTGGGCCTGCGCAGTGTACATTGCTCTCCAAATACACTAGTTGTGTAGTTCAAGCATTGATTGGCAGATAAACAACAGGGCTCGAAATTAACTCAAGTCCATCAGTCCGTGACTTGTTATTATCCTGGCGGATTGACTGATGTTTGTCCCAATCAGTTCGACTGAACTGGTAGAATATTTTTAAACTTCATTTGGGAAAAAATAAAATGTATCAGTAGTTTATTGAAGATCAATAAAATCTGTCACTATCTATTATCAGATTCATAATTTACAGTCTTTCTTATTATGTATTTCAATACCCCCTCCCCCAATAATGCTTGGTCAATCTGGACTGTTAACTTTTTCTGCGGACTGTTTCGTTTGATATCCAACCAGTCCGGCTGGACTGGTTCCTTCAAAATTTAGTTTGAAGCCCTGAAAAAGATGCCCACAAGCCTTATGTGGTCAACTGAATATTAATTAAAAATATCACTACTCCCATGGGCTACGAAATCTAGAAAAAAAATTCTGTTCTGAATTTCTAAATTAATTCTAATACTAAAGTATCCAACCAACAGTATGAAAAAACTAGATGTGTCGGTGCGACACGAATGCCCCGCCTAAGTGAAGTCTAATGAAGAAATCGTAAGGGGATGCAATGAACTGCCCGCGCATCTCTATATCCAAATTTGAGTGGCAATCGTGTGCAAACCGTTGCAAGAGATAATGAACGGAAACGAAAAATTTCTTGATTTTTTTTCTAAGTTCAAGAGGGCTAACATCTGTCAAAAATCATCGAGACCATGACCATTCTTCGAACTTGACCTGCGCATATTCCCCGTGATATATCCAATATACCAAATTTGAGTTGAATGTGTGCAACCGTTGTAGAAGATTGACGGAAAACGAAAAATTTCTGATTTTTTTCTAAGTTCAAGAGGGCTAACTCTGTCAAAAATCATCGGACCATGACCATCATTCGAACTGAACCTGCATATTCCCGTGATATATCCATATACCAAATTTGAGTTGAATGTGGTGCAACCGTTGCAGAGATAATGAACGGAAACCAAATGATGACGGAATGACAATGACAGAATGACGGAATGACGGAACAGGGTAACACTATATGCCCCCGGCCAATTTTATGGCGGGGGCATAAAAAGATGTGTTCTTAGAACTTAAAATGCCCCGAAAAGTGCATATACTGATGAATTTATATGTATCAGTAACATATGACTAATTTGGACCTGTTCTAAAGTCAACACCTTAGGGCTGCATAAGTCAAAATTTTGGTATATCCTTTTCTGCTTTTCCTACATATCCATTTCGTTTTTATACTGTATCAGCAAACTGAAAGTAGTCTTTCAAATGATAAAGACAAAGATCACTATAATTTTGGCTCCACCCAGAAACCCCTTAGAACTTTGAAATTTTAGTAAAGGATTACCTACTCTTGTCTCATTAAAATGGTCTATTTATAATCCCCCCCCGCCCCCTCCCACCCCCCCTGTAAATGAAATACATAATTTTGGAAGATGTCTTACATCAATATGCTATTAGATTTTTGTCAACATATGAAGTTATAGAGCAGAAGATTTTTGAAAATTTTCACTTTTAGCTCAAACCCTGAGGGCCCAGAGTACAGGAAATATGAAATTTACAATTCTGTCCCCTTGTCCAAAAGATATAAAAAGAAAATGCTGGATACAAATCACAATTTTTGTTGTTGTTTTTTTTTTTTTTTACCTTCAACCTGGTGGGGTTTCAGTTTAACAACAAGTCCTTTATCCACTTCGATGATAGGTTTCTTGGTCTCTTCATCAAAGTCCAAAACTAGCTGTTTTGTTAGAGGGCACTTTGTGGGAGATGACTCATCCACTTCTTGCACAATACCATTAAACTATCAAAATCAAATAGCAAAAAAAAAAACCATTCAAATATACTGTAAACCAACTCATATGCAATCATGTTTTTTAAATCACAAATAGCCAATGGAAGACTAGATTTCCTGACTTGAATAGTCACATTTTACTGTAAAGGGGGAAATGTTTGTGTGGGTTTTATTTTCGCTATATTCGTGGTTATATCAACTATCGCAAAAATAAAACCATCGCGAAGTGCTGTTCAATGTATGTGGGTATATGATTCCAGCTTAGAATATTTACTATCCGCGAAATTTAAACCATCGCAAAATGTTAAAAAATGAAAATCGCGAAATTTTAGCCCCACGAAATTAAAGCCCTTTACAGTATTTCAGTCCCAGAGTGTGTTTCATATAAGAAATACACATTAAATTTTCAGTTTTGAAAATCCTTTATTGAGAGGATGAACTGCGACACTTCATACCGATGCTTCTTGAAGCATGCTAACGGTTTTCTTTACATTTTATGCATATTTCTATCAGAATTCCCAGCTGATAAAACATAAGGATTTACACATACATCGCACACAACTGCAGAAATGACTGTGTCAAAATATTGAAGACTACACATTCAAAATATAACTGTGTAAAATCTTGGATCCAATCCAAAACAATGTATGACATGTTATGTAAATAATTTCTTTGTTTTGAATGTCTGTGTGCAAATGACTGTTTACTTTGAAAACTTTTGCCATTTTTAAAATGTGAAATGTTAAAGGTACATCTTTTAAAAAAAAACTTAATGGTTCGAAAGCATGAAAAATTTGCTTAACATGACACTGTAATAATTCTTAATTATATACTTATGCCACACAATTTTAGGAATTTAAAGTGAAAGTCACAAAAATTTTTTGTTGTTGAAAAATTGTGAACTTACGACTTTCTGCTTTTCTGCTATCCTCTTTCTTCTCTCCTCTTCAGCTTTAGCAGCTGACTTAGTCTCGGAGGTCAATTTCTTTTCTGATTTAATCTTCCTGATCTTCTTCCTTTTCAGTCTCCTTGGTGTATCAGGGTCATCATCGTCCCCAGATCCACTTTCAGCCTGTAGCAATAAGTACCATACCATGTTGAATAACTATTTTAATATGTGCATGTAAAATTAACTTACGCCACTAGAGATTTCAACAAATTCTGTCATTTTTCATTTTTAAAAGAAATTCAATGCATTATCATAACTGCACATATATACACAGTATACTTAATAATACCAATTTATCATTCCTGTTCCTGTAAAAGCTCAGAGACAGAGAGATATATATACTACAGAGTGGAAAAGCACTTTCAGAGACTGAAATTATATCTGTATTGTTTATTGTATTGAAGTAAATCAAACATTTGAATTTTCCAGAGCTGAAAAAAAAATGTACTGTCAAATTAGAAAGAACAAATATTTCAATACCATGTTCATGCCTTAGGCTCTAAGTGGGTCTAACTATAATCTGTTCTTACATATATCAAAGCAATTGACTGACAGTCTAAATTACAATACGATAACAACAATACTGATGAGAAGAATGCCAGGTTTTGGTCAGGATCTAATACTCACCTCATCATCCTCTTCCTCACTGACAGCCTCTTCATCGTCAGAACTGCTGGCAGCTTTAATTCGCCGTCTCTTTCTAGCTTTTCCTGTGCCTGCCTTCTTTTTGCCACCTTTAGTCTGCTTCTTCTTCTTCTTTCCCAGTGCGATAAATTCATCCTCACTGTCTGTTTCACTCTTCTCTTCACTACTGGACGATTTGGCTTTCCTCTTCTTCCTGAAAATCAACAATCATATGTCACCTTCTGTTAATACATCAACAAGACGTTCCTAAGCCACATAGCTTGCCTGATCTGCTGTATTTACCCAGTATAAACTTCAAAGCCCATAGTGGTTCTGCCCTGGTAAAAGGGGTTAAGGTGTAAACAACTTTGAGTGTATAAAATGTGTCAAATTTGAAAACTTGTACTGTTGACTTTGGAAAAAAAAACTAGATGTGTCAGTGCGACACGAATGCCCCCGCCTAATGTGAAGTCTAATGAAGGAAATCGTAAGGGTGAAATTGAAAGTTTTTTCAAATTGCATGAAACTGTGGCATATCCATATATCAAATTTGAGTTGAATGTGTGCAACCGTTGCAGAAGATATGAATAGAAACGGAAAATTTCTGATTTTTTTCTAAGTTCAAGAGGGCTAAACTCTGTCAAAAATCATCGGACCATGACCAAACTTCAACTTCACCTGCATATTTGTGATGTATCCATATACCCAAATCTGAGTTGAATGTGTGGCAACAGTTGCAGAGATAATGAACGGAAATGAAAATTTCTGATTTTTTTCTAAGTTCAAGAGGGCTAACTCCTGTTCAAAATATCATCGGACACATGACCAATTTCGAACTTGAGCTGCATATTCCTGTGATTATCCTATACAAATTGAGTTGAATGAGTGAACCGTTGCAGAGATAATGAATGAAACGAAAAAATTTCTGATTTTTTTCTAAGTTCAAGAGGGCTAACTTTGTCAAAAAATCATCGGATCATGACCAATCTTCGAACTTGACCTGCTTATTCTGTGATTATCCATATATTAAATTTGAGTTGAATGTGTTGAACCGTTGCAATAGGTTATGAACGGAATCCAATGATGACGGAAGGACGGAAATGACGGAACATGGTAACACTATATGCCCGCCGGCTATTTTAATGGCGGGGGCATAAAAATTTCCCAATTTAGAAGGGCATTGTTAATCCACCTTCTAAGTACAAATATTTTGTGACAGCCAAAATTAAAGATATTATTTTGCATTGTTCATCCAAAAATTTACTATGCAATCATTGCCTATAGCTGAAATGATGTACAACTGATGGTCACTGGCCACTGTATTAGAGTCACTTGAGCGACTCATGTACCTGAAGTGTTCCTACCTCTTTTCTGGTGACTTGTGTCGACCTGTATATCTTACCTTTTACTGAGTGACTTGATCGCGACCTGTAATATTTTACTGTGTGTTGGAGAGGTGACTTGTTCGACCTGTATATTTACCTTTTACTTTTGGGTACAACATCTGAGTCACTGCTTGAAAGCTTAGCATCCAGCAGCTCATCTTTCTTCCTCTTTCTCTTTGGCACATCTTCTTCAGTCTCACTTTCCGAGTCAATGGATAACTTTTTTCCTTTCTTTGCAGCCTTCCTTGTTTTTCTTGGTGTAATTATGACTTCTATAAATTAAATACTCGGCCTTACATCATAATATTTTACAAAGTATTCTCAAAATCACCTTCCAGAGGAACAGCATTGTGGATAGTCTTACATGTACATTCGTTAATCACAAATGCTTCAATTCATTGATTTTTTTCTCCACATTCTAAATGTATATAAACTTCACCAACACAGAAACAGGACAAACCAGAATCACTGCTGTCTTTGTCTTCCTCCTCATCAGTCACCTCATCTTCCATTTCTTTTAATAATTCCTCTTTGGCTTTGGCATTTGCAGAACAATCCTTCAACGATCATCAAAAATTTCATAAATCTTAAACAGACAGCGTGCCCCCCTCTCTTAAATATTTAAGCCATCACGTTTGTTGATTTGCTACTGATTAATCGTCATTAACACATTCATAATTCTGTTAAATTTTGCTAGTTGTGTGACAAGAAAAAAATATTTAATATGACATTAGTATGCGCAAAAAAGTTGGACACAGACATCAGGATAGATTTTTACTCCCCATAAAACAGAATTATATGCAAGTAGATAAATTAATATATGGTGTTCATGAGTTAAATCATATATTCTAATGCAATCGTTTTGTAATATGTATTTTGATTGGCTAATGCACTGAAATTTGTGACGGTTAAATGAGCATTAATGAGATGGGTTGCTTTCGAAGGTGACGTCATAATACTGTAACGCAAAAACATAGCGTCAGGCACAAACAATTCGCAACAAGATAGCAAAACTTGAAGTAATATGTAAACATCAAGCAAAATTGCATTAGAATGGGAATAACTACCTTCTCATTTGTGATTTGCTACCATTAATGCTGATTTAACGGTTGCAAACATCCATTTTACCGGCTCCACTTACGCGTCAACGGTAAAACTCAGTTTGCAACCGTTAAATCAGCATTAACAGTCGCGAATCACAAAAGAAAAGGTAGTAATTCCCAAATAACACATCACTACATGTAATGTACCATGTCAATATCTCCATCCTGTTCATCTACTTCTGTGTTTTCAGAATCTTCCTCTGTGGCATCAGAGGAAGAACTGTCGCCCCCAGAAGTACTTTTCTTTTCGTCGGTTTTCTTTTTTTTACCTACAAGGCAGTGCATAACAGTCAATAAAGTATTACATAATAAAAATTCAAATCAGAGAAAAAGAGAATATGAATATTCCCACTCTGTGGGGCCTTGAACCCTGGGCCTAAAGATCTTGACTCTGATAGTATGGAGGAAACATCTATACTGTATGTAATTTTAACTTTGCACTCATGTTTGCTGCACATCCAGTGTTAAAATGAATTTCAATGATAACCATAATCCAATGTATTCAGGAGTAAAGAAGAGTACTGAAGATTCAACTCGAGTAGGGCACAAGTGGAAAAGATATCCAAATTTTCTACATTTTTTGAGGTGTTTATGCCATCTGCAGGGTCCCCAATTTCCCATCCATTCTAAGATGATGTACACAAAATCTTGTGAAAATTTGCCATGGTATTTTAAGCAATATATTTCAAATGTTTGAAATTTTAAAAATGCTGCACAAAAACAAATCGTAATAGGTCACCTGACTTCAGTAATCTCAAATCTACATTACAGAAAAACACCTCCATCTTGAAGTAGGAGGGGCTTCGAAAAAACTTCCCGAGATATCCAGGGGGATTCGGGATATCCAAAATCTATCTTGAACATTTATTTTTGAATGGAGAATATTTGATGCATCATATGGGTTTTACATTATAAGCAAAAACCTGTTGTTGTCTCTTATAGTTCAATACAAGTTGATAGATAAATATTATGGAATTTCAAAAGACAAACATTTTCGTTTTTTTTTTTATATCTATAAACATCCCATCGAATTCACAATGTGTTTCAAAATTAAAATGATCATGCAAATTTGCATGCTTCCTTTACTATCGACCACATTTGAAATAAACCATGTGAAATAGAGCATGAGACCTTGAAAATAGAAGCTTCGACAGCAGGGTATTAAGATTGCCATGTTCGAGATATCAGGAGTTTTTCCAATACAGATATTTTACTGTAACTGATATTGCACATTCATTACAAAACATCTGTGTGATTTATAATTACTAATATTACCGTTAGCTTTGGACTTGGCCGAGGATTTCTCCGCCTTGGTTGAGGACTTCTCCGACTTGGCCGTTTTCTTGGTTGTTTGAGACTTTGAGGACTTGGCAGGAGTCTTGGCTAATTTTTTAATGTCTTGCTCGAGGTCTGAATCATAATCAGATGATTCCACTTCTTTCCTTTTCTTTTTAGCAGGCTTTTTCTCTGATGCTATTGTAAAGAATCATTCATACTATACGTAAATCATAATTGTTCACAGCAAAGAATGGACTTACAATTACTCTGCAGATAAAGTTTGCTTTCAGTTATAGCTTCCATAAAACTCACCAAAAAATACCATAATTCAAGGATTTAAATTAGATACCTGATCTATTTAACCTTTTGGAGGAACGACGGGGCTTTGACATACGGAAATCTTCATCATCACTATCGTCACCATCATCGCTTTCCTTCTCGGTGTCATCACTTTCGCTGTCGACCTTGTCTGTTGTATCATCATCATCCTTAGATTTCTCATTTTCATTAGTTTTGTCACTTTTCGTCTTTGATGCAGTTTTGGTCTTTTTCAAATCCCCTTTGTCAGCCTTTTTATCTGCTTTAGTTTTGGCTTGACTCTTACCTTTGGGTCGGACTTTTGTCTGAATCACTGTTTGTTTCTTGGGACTTGGATCGTGTATTTCTGCTTGGTTTGCTTGCTTTCTCTTCGGTATCTGTTCCATCTGTGCTTTTGCTTCTGGTTTTCCTTTTGGAAATTGAATTCTCCTCTCCATCATCCTCTTTTGTTGTGGAAGAAACATCTTCATTATCATTAGCAGACTCCTCTTCCTCTTCCACCTCAGATTTTCCACTCTTCACTTTTTTGGATGACAAACTTAATTTCACAACTAATTTTCCTTTTCCCTTTGTGTCTTTCTTTTCTTTGGATTTTTCACAGTCTGAATCATCAGCATTTCCTTTTCCTTTTCTGTCTTTCTTTCCTTTGGATTTTTCACGATCTGAATCATCAGAATTTCCTTTTCTCTCTTTTTCTTTGGATTTTTCACAGTCTGAATCATCAGCATTTCCTTTTCCTTTTCTGTCTTTCTTTCCTTTGGATTATTTCCAACTGATCACTGAATATCAGATATTCACTTTATCCTTTTCTGTCTTTTTTCTTTGGGATTTTTCCTGATCTGAATCATCAGTGTTTCCTTTTCTGA
>CAJDSM010000302.1:2262-21127 GCA_903981925.1 Ostrea lurida
CCCTGCACCAGATAAGACAGTTACCGACCGCTACTAGATTTTGAGGGGTCTTTTATTAAACCAGATACACATATGGCCCTAAAGGAAGCAGAAAGAGAGAATGAACCTGTGCAGTGACATGGGGAGAACATGCATCGACCGTGAAAATGACAGCACGGCGGAATGGGGTAAGTTGCCAGAGAGATGTCATATGAACTTTCCATTCATTAGCAATTTTTTTATAATATTGTTTAAACGGAAAATTATGACATGTATTGATTGTAAAAAATACTGCACCTATAAAGAAAAATCATGTTAATTAAATTAAAACTCTTTTTATACATTTTTATTAAAGGTCAAAGATATGGATCGGATTTATTGAATACGAACCTCCCAAAGAGTTTTCGTTAATCGCATTAAACAACTTTCGCAAATGCTAATAAAAGCTTATTATCCTGGAATCAGAAGATCGTCTCTCTCTTGAACTATTTAGGACCCCGAGCTCTCATTAAATTGATAAAAATTCATAACATAGCCCCCTGAGCTAGCAATGCGAGGACAAATCGCATTCCTAAGATGGGCGCGGAGATCAGCCAAGTTCCAACTTTATAAGTGCACGTAATTTCCGACGTCAGTCAGAGACGATTTTTTTCGCGAGATGACATGGAAGCTAGACGCAAAACAGCGGAGAGGTTCTATGATACACACACATGGAACTTGAAGATGCTGGCGGCGGAGTCTTTTAATTATTGCAATAAAGTCGGCCAGGGATGAGCACATGTGCACATTCTCGCCGCCGCAGGAACCCACCGCGCGACTTTAGAGAAAGAAACTGGGTCCCACTTCTAAACGACTCGAACAGGGGAGAAACGAAGACTTGGAGGGACCCTCCGCACCACTGAGAGTTCTGTTCCCTGCCTTGTAATGGGTATTGGAACATAGGAAAATTTCCTTAAGTAACTCAGGGCCCCTCAAGTGTGACCCAATCCCGAAAGAATAATATAACATTACAATCCCATGTCCTATTGTGCAAAAAGGTCCTGCCGGATAACCAATTGTAATAAATCCCGACTGTTTCTAACTCGCAACACCCAGCCCCCCCCGTTTGAATAATTTTTTTCACGACTTGTGAGTCAAAAACGGTCCTTGTCATTTTAAGTACCGTGCCCCGATGATGATGATTCCAAAACCGCACACGCGTCTGACCCGCAGCCAAACCCGTCTGCCGCGCTTCCCAGGATTGCATGAACCTTTGTTTGGGTTAACAGACCGAAAACACCTTTTCCCTGCTGGGCTGCCCGATTTTTCAACCATATACAGATATGTTATTAATGCAATAAAGACAACCATAACCCATGAGCAATTGTACTTATCTATATATTTCCTTAGTTGTGAATTTCAAACTGGATCCATCGTATCTTATTTTATACCAAGAGTTGTGGTGTGTTTACAGTGGCAGATTAAGAAGGGGGGTCCAGGGGTCCCCCCCCCGCGACCATTTGGAGTGAACCAACCCACTTTACCATTGATTAATGTAAGGTAAATGGCCAAGAGACTATATCATTCCCGGGCAATAATGTAACACAGACTCTCCCAAATAGTAACTTTATAAAGATTACTAAAACCACGAAGGCAAACCTGGGGATCTTAAGACCCCGACCCTCGGGCCCCCACTCTTTGTGGCTTTCACAGCTACACAGACCTTTATGTTTATTGGTGAAAAGTCCTTTTCAAACACGAGTACACAAAGCCCTTCCCCTCCCCCTTTCGACAAATAAAACGGATCCCCTACTCCCAAAGGTTACAAAATAGAATCAGTAAAGAAGTTGCTGCCCATGCAGAGTACCAGTGCAAACACACTCCGGGTATGTTAGTTGAAACTAACGTTGGGAAAAGGATGAATATAAAATTTTCCAATGATGGAAATCTTCATATAGATGAGATGAATTTCCAGCAGATAAACACTAGGTACCACTAGTACATCTGATGCCCTACCAATGACAGGCATATATTAATGCCTACTCACATTGATATAACGTTTAACAATCTCTCCAAATGTAAAAATTGTCATCCGCCCATTGATAATATTTTGTAAAACTTATCAAACTCAGGTGGCCCATAAAACCAAGCGAAAGACGTCTGTGTAAGGCTTAATCACCAAGATATGGAAAGATCCCCCCCACACCCCACCAACACGGGTCTACAACTTCCGCCGAATCCTTAATTTGCATACGACAACCTGTGATATAACTATTAATGTAAAATTGTAGTGAACGCATCCTAATCAAACCACTTAATATCTATCAAGTTTTCTTGCTTTTATTTACGCTGCCAGTATTTTTGACCATCTTAGAATTATCTATCCTAGGAATTTTATGTTGGGTGTTTGGAAAATATAGGCAAACTTAGCCACATGTACCCGCAACAACTATACGATAGAATTTATCAAAATCGTTAAGGATAGGAAGACAATTTTACTATTTTATATCATTCAGTTGGAGTGTAAAATGCATTTGGAGAGTTAAGATAACACATAGTTTTCCTATAAGTTCTCTAAATACTTTTTACCATAGTAACAATTGGCCGTCCAAATAACCAATCCCGGACACCAGCTTTTGTATAAAGGTGCCCATGCGCGGTAACAATCTGTAAAATTCTAAAAGCGATATGGGATACATAGGAAAACCGAACATCTCGAAAGAAAATACTAAAATAACGCCCAGAGAGAAAAAATATATTCAGTGTACGACGTGCCCGAGTAGGCACTACTTAGAAGCCTCATTGACATAGAAATACTGACTAAAAACGGATTTCGCCTTCTTTAATTCGTATAGAGTGTTTTTTGTATAGCCAATTATCATAGCTAACACTTTCATCACTATGGGATCATCCGTCGTAATGTCTGTATTACCCATTCAAGCTGGCAAAGTCAATTAACCATTTAATTCGTTTTAATTCTTCTCTGTCACAAATTATAATTGCTATTAACATGCCCAGAATGAAGTTAGTCTAGCACTTATCCATTTGTCTAAGACACTTCCTTTATCGTATGCAAGATGACCATCTTCAAAGTCTCTGATAGAAACTCTGTCAATAAAATCAGAAGGGTACGTTAAGCGAATTCAGTTCGGCGTATTATCAGAGAATACTTGTTCATCGCTGTGTAGAAAAAATGTATTTCAAACATTTATGTATCATAAAAATCTTGCCTGATAAGCTTGTTCAAAACATGTTTTAATTTTAAAGTGAAATTATATATTACTTCCAATCGGGACTCACGGCGGGTGTGACCGGTCAACAGGGGATGCTACTCCTCACTAGGCACCATGAATCCCACCTCTGGTTTGTCCCAGGGGTCCGTGATTGCAGCTTTGTTTTTGTATTCTATTGTAGGACTTACGAGATTGATCACTGTTCGTTATCTTCCTGCCTTTACAATATATCTAATCATAATTTTAAGGGGTTTTATTTTCATTTGATAAAATTTGTGAGACCTTCATAAAGTCCATAGTAAATGAGATGTACATTTATATTTGATATTAATTTATATATAACAACAGGCAATATTTATGTACATTTTATTAACTCCATAAGTAAGAACCCTTTGTAAACTATCATTAAAAGGTCCAGATTATTGTAAGTTGCATGCAATTAGCATTCGTGTGCCAATAAGATTTGAACCCAACAGTGAATAAACATTAAATAAATTCTACCGTAAAGAGTTTAATCCATCTGTGCCTTTAAACTCATTTGGTCAACTATTTTCTCACTAAGACTTGTTGGCCCTCATTAAAAACTTGAATATCATTTCTTTGTCTTTCCAACATTATTTTATTAACGTAATAAAGGTGAACCATAAGAACCTATACTAGTCATCAATTTTTGAGATATCATAAATATTTGGTTCTTTGTGCCTATGTGTATGTTATACAAAATTTCGAGCCAGTCAAGCTAAATTCAAAAAAAAATAAGCTTTGCTTAAAAAAGAGCAATGATTAATTCAGCGAGGAAGGGTATCTATCAAGCTCTGACGCAGAGAAAAAACAGCGGTTCATGTACTGCGTACTTAATGCTTTGAAATATGCTAAACTGAGCTGTGCATTGCAAGAAACTGAATTAAGAGTGAATAAAGTCCTCTTGAGATTAATACTGTACCACTTGCTACTAATTGCATTGTCTATTTTATTCACAGATTCTTGAATATGATTCCATCAATATAACAATTTTGTAAATTGTGCTGATCATTGGGCTTAGAACCTGACAAATTGTGAAATAAGCGTATAGTGAAATCGTACGTATGGGCCGCCGTGGCATTGCACATAACGTTAAAATAAATTGAATTGAAAACTTTGTAATCCACAGTACATTATCAGCAATGATAGGAAGAAAAAAAAGTACAAACAAACCAGGCTGAGAGGTATAAGCCATCCCTATCATTAAATCATATTCCGTTAAACAACAATCTAGTATTAAATTTTTTTCTATATCTTCAAGCCTATTGTCAAAGCTAATTATAATACACCCCAGAACCAAAATATGTTCCATCTTATTTTTTTTCTACATGTGCTTTTTATATATAATGAAGTAATGAAACATTTTGGTTCAAGATCCTTGAGATAGATCCACGGTCAACAGAGGAAGGTTATTTCAGCGACAGCGCTACCCACCCTCTAGATGAGCAGATAACTGAAATACTTGGAGATTTGACATAAAGTTTTCCCAACATCATTTTACTCGCGCTATTTTGTTAAGTTAACAGGAGTAGTCTCTTAACTTAGGAACAAATAAATTGAAGACCTGCATATTCCTGTGGAAATCCCACATAAGTTTAAATTAAATTGCTGACCATGTAAACATAAATTAAAACCGTAGCATAAATAAACCATTGTAAACATTAAAAAATGGAAATCAAAAATAAAGAACATTTAGCTCAGAACGTGTCCATCCCCTTTAAGAGTGAAGTTTTCAAGCCATAACTAGAGGGTTTTTTTTTCTCTCAAATAAGTGTGAGATTACCAATCTTATCTCAGTGGCTTTTCGTCACCTTAATTTTTTTATAAAACATAAACCCATCAAAAACGAATAAATGTTGGTTGAAAAGTAACTGCGATGTCGAATAAGTATAAAAATCATTTTCCTTTCATGTTTCAAACAAATCTATTTTCAAATGAAATAAACAGCATGGAGAACACATGTGGTCTAATAATCCAATAATAAATTGCCTGTGCCCGAGAAACATTTATATTTGGCTAATATAATTTGAACACTTAAAAAATAATGCATGAAAATGTTTCCCAGGAAATGCGGAGATTATGACGTAAGTTCAAACTGATCATCAGAAAATAAAACACTGCAAACCACAACCAAAAATTCGCTTTAATCAATCATCTAGTATCAAAGGACATGTACACGTTTTGAGCCTTTAATTTCTATCATTACATTTTTTTTGTTTTATGTAAAATGCTAAATAATTATGTTATTTCTAATGTCAGCAACAAATGTGAATCGTCCGTTGTTGGACGTCACTACTGAGATAACAGCCTTCAAAAATTTTCTGTAATGTAAAACAAACCGTGTCATGTTTTTAATTTACCTAGTTGGAAAATACGAATTTTTAAAGTCGTCGGGAAAACAAGCACACAACTATTTTTCTTAGAAAACACTTTGATTGCCCACAAGTACTCTGAAGTAGGAATTTAGAAGCAATGCTTGGGCTTTCTTATAGATAATATTTATGTAGTCCTTTGGACAACAAGGTCTTCCAAAACAATCCGTAGGTATTCCATGGGCAACTAAATTGTGCTCCTTATTGCAGACCTTATTTTATATCATGATGAAAGCAGAATTTGAAAATACAGAAACTGTTAGCGGACAAGAAACTAAAACTTGCCGGTCCTTCAACCTTACATATAGGTATATATGATGATCGTGTTATCAACTTAACAAGTCATCAATTTTTACAATTATGTCCATTTTGAAATCTATATCCCGACGAAACTCGAATATAAAGGACACCAACAGAATCTGACCAGTATCTGCTTCATATTTGGATATTTACTTATCATTGACCTAATGGGGAGGGAACGCGGGCAAAGGGAATGAGAAATAGAAGCAGTAGCGATAGAAGATGAAGGGACAGGGCATGAAAAATGAGAGGAGAGGCAGAAGGGAAAAGGACAAGCGAATGACGACATGATGAAAGAAGCGTAGGATAGAGAGAAGGGGCAGGGCATGAGAAAATGGAGGGGAGGAGGATGGTGGGGAAAGCAGGGCATGGGGAAATGAAGAGGAGGGAGTAAACGGACAGGGTATGAGACAAATGGAATGAAAGGAGAGTATGAGAAGGGCAGAGGCATGAGCAATTCGTGAGGAAGGGAAGGGGTTAGTATATGGTTGAGACAATGGGGAGAGGAGGAAGTTTGGGAAAGGGCAGGTCATGAATGGAGGAGGGAGGGAAAGGGGGCAATGTATTAGAAATGGAGCGAGAGGATGGAGAGAAGACGGAAGGGTATGGTGAAAATGGAGGGGAAGAGGACAGGAAGGCAATGAAATAAATGGAGGGAGGCGGAGGGACAGGGATGAGAAATGGAGAAAGCGAGGGTTGGGAAGGGCAGGACATGATAAATGGAGGGGAGGAAGCTTGAGAAGGGAGAGGCATTGAGAAATGAAAGGAAGAGGCAGGGCATTAGGGAGGGGGGGGGGAGAAAGTAAAGGGACATGGGCAGGGAAATGGAGGGTAAGGGCAAAGGCCATGAGAAATGGAAGGGATGGAGGTTGGAAAAGGACAAGGCATTAAGAAATGAAGAGGAGGGAAAGGGGGAGAAGGGGCCATTGGATGAGAAATGGAGACAGGAGGGAGGAAGGGACAGGCATGAGAAATGAAGGGAAGAAGGGAGGGAAAGGGGCTAGAGGAGTCAATGTAGCAATGAGTGGGTAGTGGATCCACATTATTTGAAAGGGTAGGACACTGAGAAATGAAGAAGGGGTGATGGAGGGAAGGGTATGGTATAGATAATAGAGAGGAGGGGAATGAGCCCAAGGAGAACAGGGCATGGGACAAGACGTAGAGAGGAGAAGTATGGTATGGGATACGTGCAGGAGTATGAGACAATAAAGAGAAAGAGGACGGAAAGCGCGTGGGCGCACATTAGAAAAAAGACTAGAAAATGAGAGGGAAGGGACAGGGGCTATGAGAAATAGAGAGGATGTAAGGTGAAGGGAAAGTGAAAGCATCGGCACCTTGAAGTAATTAACTAAAAGAGTCGTGACTGGTAAGAGTGGAGACCATCCAGGGTCTATGAATTTAAACTGGTGAGAAAGAAGCTGAAAGCATGGGGGGCAGACATTGGAAATAACACCCAAGGAAGGAGGAGGAGGATGGGAGAGGCAGCGGCAAATTGATGAAAATAAAATAATGAAGAGAAGTAAAGGGGGGTCGGGAAAGGTCAACCGGGTATGAAAATGGGCGATAAGGACACGAGGAAGGGAAGTGGGAATGAGCGTATCACACCTGGAGAAAATGGAGGGGGAGAGGGAGAGGAAAGGGCATAGCAGCATCATGAGGAATTGGAGGGGAGCACCCGGAATGGAGGAGGCAGGGCCATGAGAAATGGCAGAGGGAAGGGAAATGACATAGTTTTAGAAATGGAAGGAAGAGGATGGAGAAAAGGGGAAGGTATGTGAAATGGAAGGGGGAAGAAGGAAAGGCGGGCATGAGGAATGGAGGGGAGGGAAAGGAAACGCGAAACCACCGGAACAAAAAGTTTTGTGATGAAATAGCGAGAAAGACAGGAAGGGTTGGACAAGCGGCAGGACATGAGAATGAGAAAGAGGAGCAGAAGTGGGAAGGGGCAGGGTATATGGACGGCCCCACGAGGAGGGGGAAAAAGTAAAGGGGGAAAAGAATTTAAAGAGCATTGATACGAAAACAAGGGGAGTGAGAGTTGGGGCAGTAAAATGGGGCTAAGTATCAGGTAGAGATATAAACTGGAGTGAGGAGTTGAGAAGGTCAAGGCATTAGAAATGATGAGGAGGGAGGAAAAGGCACTAGGAATCAGAGTAATCAGTAGAGTAGGAGGGGAAGCGGGCAGTGCATGAAGAAAATGAATGAGGTAGAAGAGAGGATACTCTCTCACACACCCTAGCCGTCAAATTCGATTTAAAATTTTGAACGGCGGGACTATCAAAGGAGTGGAGAGGAGCGACACCTATAGGCGAACTATTTCACGACAGAGTCCAACACATATACTCCTGAAAGCTTTTTACGTGTGAAGATATATTGTAATCATACCAGATAATGCTCAATTCTTATAACATTTCGCGCTTTTTCTTACGGAATGCAGGTTTTTTCCGTGGTCATTTAATCCCATTCTATATTTCTAAGTTATATTCTCGTGATCACATGCATTAATTTAGCGGAGGGAATAACAGCAGAGAAAAATTGTGAAGAAATGAAGTGGAGAAGTCAGGGACATGAACACGGCTTTAGTGCAAGGGGGTGTGCAACATAGCAGTGTATGAATAGGGGAGAAAATGCTAGTTGAAATGAGCACTCTCGGGCGGACAGGATCAACTCGTCACAGGAAAAGTTATTACTAGAAATTGGTTTGGCTTTTATGTCCGGGTTGGCGGACCGACCAAAGTGCGATAAGGTAAGTTTACAGGATATTTTTATCAAACAAATAAACCATCACAATTTTTTAAATCCCTCCAATTGTTCTGTGATGTCCAAAAACGATTCGTAATGATTGGTTCCACGCAAATGATCTGAGTTTCAGACGTTGAACATGTTGACTTAACAATGTATCTTCTAATGGTGAACTTTGTATCTCTAATTCAAATTACACAAAGCCCATTTCCTCATGAACCTCAAATTATAGCTATATCCGTAATCATTTGCTGAATGATTTACCTGGATGGCAATGTTGATGTTTTAATTAATTATAATAAGATTATATAAACGGACTTAATCACAGCACAACCATGTAGTAAAATAGTTATGATGACAATGTGGCTGAATTTTAGAATTTTACAACAATAACCACAGAACAAAGGGGTCTGACTCTGACAGGAGATGTTTGGCATAAACACATTCAGCATAATGAAAAAAAAGTGAGGCGACAAGCTCACATATGACCCACGCTCCGCTTAACATACATGCTTGAAATGGTTATTGGCAATCAGGTATGAAACATAATTGAGATAGCGTTTAAGAATGGATACGGCATAATTTGATTAAACTATTAATTATATAGGATTTTTTTTTCTAAACAGTAAAGATAAAAGTAGAGTCTATATTTTCATTAACATGAGGCAATAATTTTATGTTCCTTATTGGAGATAACCATACAGTGTTATACGATTGGTTTCGAGAGAGGGTCAAAGGATACTAATCCTGGCGAAAAAAAAAAATGAAATGGCAGAATTTCCTGTGGTAATATGCGCAGCAATAAGACTAAGGCAGTATGTTCTGTCAATGACTACAATAGTTTTCGACCGATAATTGTTGTGCAGCCTAGGGTACGTTTCAGAGGATTGCGCTGACAAACTCGTTTCATAGTATATTGATAATTTGTGGCCAATTATCTTTAAGTTCAAAAGGCGCATAAATTCCCGAAAAGAAAATGTGGAAATCGGAATTCCTGTTGTTATGCGCATGCTACACAGTAAAATGTTCTTCAATGACTACATAAGTTTCATGCAAGATAATCTGTTAGTAGACGGTTTCAGAAGGAGTCGACGCTGCACAACTGTTTTCAATTAGTAAGGAGAAGTTTCAAAGTGTGGCGAAACGAGCAAGTTTCTAAGTTAAAAGGGGCATAATTCCCTCGAAAAAAAAATTGAATCCATGAATTCCTGCATTATTAGTACATTACAATGGCTAACTGTGATCTTAGGCATAAATCTTTCACAACATTATATCACTAGAGTCAAAATAGTACACTGTGAATCAACATTTTGTTGAGCCGGTTTTCAGAGGAGTTGCGCTGACAAGACAACACGGACTGACGGACTGACTGACTGACTGACAGACGGTCAAAACATTATACCACTCCCGCAACTCGTTGCGTGGGGTTAATAATTATTATAAGAAGGAACAAGGCAACGCAAGGGTATATCCCCTACGTCGCAACACAAGGATTTTACAACGATAGTCAATAGTGGACTTGACTTTTGACCTTGAACATCAATGGGTTAGTCTCTGTTCGAGGCAACATCTATCGATGTTTGATGACCTCCTAATGGATGCTGTAATCTTCTATATAAATTGGCGAAGTTAACAATGTGTTATATGTATCATAATCCCCAAAAAACATATATACAAAGTCAAGTGTAGGGCAATACTTCCAGACAAAGCGAAGGCAAGGATCAGTTGCCATGGAGGAGTAGCATTCTCTGCCAACCAATCACACTCGCTGTGAGCCTTAATCGAAATAAATTAAAATGAATTACCGTTGTCCCAAATCTAGTACGAAAATGACAATCTTACAAAGGGATGAAACAAGATTTTTAGGCAATAGTCATTAAA
The DNA here is from genome assembly GCA_903981925.1 of Ostrea lurida. Classification (NCBI taxonomy): domain Eukaryota; kingdom Metazoa; phylum Mollusca; class Bivalvia; order Ostreida; family Ostreidae; genus Ostrea; species Ostrea lurida. Next base: position 12,770 of record CAJDSM010000302.1, read on the forward strand.
TGAACTTGACCTTTTGATCTTGAAATATCAAAAAGGTTTGTCCTCTATCTCCATGGAAACATTTTGTGGAAGGTTTGATGGTTCTCTGATGAATGCTGTCTTCTATCTTTGTTCACGAAGAATTTTAGTCCAAAGTGACCTGATCTTTGACCCTTGACCTTGAATAAGAGGATTCATCCACTCCCCATGGGCTACAATTAGTGAAAAGTTTGATAATTCTCTGTTGATGCGTGTATTCTATCTTGTTCACAAGAATTTACTAGGCAAATATTCATTATAGTAACATTTGACCTTGGTGGCTTGAAAATCAATAGGTTTCATTGCTCTTTCACCATGGGTTAACATTTGTAGAAGGTTTGATGATCCTCTGATATGGCCAACCTAGTTTCTAACTTGTTCACAAGGTTCCGGATACATAACACCAGCCACACCGAAGCGATGCTATATCCCCTTTGCAACTAGTTGCGAGGGGATAAAAATCAATGAACCAGAACAAACCTAACCTCGATCTGTAACTCATTAATATACAAGTTCATTATAAAATCTCAAGGCAGTTAGAAATTGTTCATCTAAGAGGACCGGAATGACGGACAGAGATAAACTTTATGCCCTGACACATTTGTGGAGGGGCATAGGAAAGATTTTGTTATCAATACAGAAACTTGTACTCTTTGTTATTCTAACCAAGGTATGACTTCATTAGTGCAAGATCGCCTAATTCAAGCAACTATAGCTAGGTTTGTTTATCCAAAGTCTACTAATACAAAAGACATAACCCAACCACCCTCCAAAAATCATTATTATAATACATTAACATCTGTTGGCAAATATGTAGTCTTATTGAGTTAGTATGGATGAAGAGTAATAACATTTCTCCAACCTGAGATGCGTCTGCAGACAATGCTTGATGAACTTACCATGTCAGTCGAATTACTCAAACAAGAAAAGATCTGCCTCATGGGCATAAAAATGTTAACAAATACAGTACACATATCCAAGTACTGATTTTTACAATTTTTAAAAAATCTTCCCATAGCATTTATGCAAAATATAAGTCAGAGATCATTGACAACTTAAGTACATGTATGACAAATAAAATTCTGAGAAGATGTTCCTCAATTGACTAAGTTTCATTTTATCCAAAAACATCTGCTAAAATATTTTATGTTTAAATAATTGTGGGATAATAAATTAAACGAAATGTATTGAAATAATGCAAAATTTTATAAAAATAAGGAGAAAAATGTTGCATTATTTTAATGAATTTGTTAAATTCTTAGATCAAATTCCATTATCTGCTTTGCTACATACAGTAATATACAATCCCAGATAATTTCTAAATATTTGTGTGAAATTTTTGGAAAGCTGGAGGAGTGGAAGGGGAAATGAACCATTTCCTTTAAGAGAGGTATGCACAGTCAAGCAAACAGGAAACTGAAACAAGGAGTTAAGACCTTCATCATAACAAACTACCACAGATTGTATGAACAAAATTAAAAATCATGCACACATTTGTCATAAAAATATTTTTAAAATGAGAAGAAACAGCATACAGCTTGGTGGTCTACTGGGAAAAAATCTGGCCTATCAATAATTAGTTTTTGCTAGACCATCCTGGTTACCTGATGTTGATTGTTTTATCCCATGAATGGTTTACATGTAAATTGTCTTACACAAATGTAATATTTAGATTACCAGCTATAAGACACCCTTACACTTAATGCTATAAAGACTGAGATAATCACCAGGCTCAACTACGATATCTTCAAAATCAAATACTTTATATAAGGTTAATAGTGTTTGCTTGCTGAAAATGTTGATATTTTTAAAGAAAAAATTGTCAAAAATACAAGAGGCCCATGGGCCACATCGCTCACCTGAGTGACCTTGGCCTGGTTCAGCAGTGATTTAAAAAAGAATTGTCATCGATCTTTATTCTTGTGAAAAATTTTCATCCCATATTGTTGCCAAAAGGATCACAACAACACTAAAAATGAATTCACAATAACACAAGTAAATATCATTGACTCAACACCCATATGACCAACACACACTTGCTATTATCTGGTAAAACCAAGGGTCACAAGTCATACATCATGTTAAAAATGAAAGATCTTGGCCATAACATACTGTAGATTCCTTATTTTACGCGAGTACTTTATATCGCGAGTTGACTATAACACATCTATCGCGAGAAGGTAATTCACGATTGTTACGCTGTTAATGTCAATGATATTACTTGTGTTATGTGAATTCATTTTTAGTGTCCATCAACTTTCTTTGGGCGCCACTAACTTACTAATAATTACCATGTATAAATCAATTTTGCATGAGGTGTCAGAAAAATTATTTTGCAGATTCTCTTTAAATGCCAGTTTTAACTATTGGCGCATCAAACAATCATAATTGCCTTATCAATAACTATGTGTTACAATAACCTACGTAATAAGGGCAATTAACTCAAAGAATCTATCACTATATAGCATGAGTAGTCTTGTGTAGCTGCCTAAGCCTATGCCCACAAGAAACCAAAAAGCATACCCATCATTTAAGAGAGAGAGAGAGAAGAGAGAGAGAGAGAGAGAGAGAGAGAGAGAGAGAGAGGAGAGAGAGAGAGAGAGAGAGAGAGAGAGAGAGAGAAAATATATATCTGCCTAATTATCCATTCAATACAAATTTAATATCCTTTTTGAATGAAATTATTCATCTTCTTACCAGCAGAAGCTCAGATACAGAGGATATTATATATATATATTTTATTTCTTTAGTACCTTAACTCCCCCCCAGTGACCGATGAAGTCGGATCACTTTGAGTTGACAAACTCGATTAGCTTTCGGTCTTTTCAATGTGATCTGATGATTCGCGCCGCGTCAACGAGATGTTGATCCAATGTTTGGATCAAGTTACTGTGGTAATGATAATGTTTATATTACCCTCTTACCTATCTTATTAATTGATATTTTTTGAAAAAACTTAAAATATAAAACAGATCACCAACGCTTAACATGAAAATTGCAAGTTAAATTTATTATGGTTTCATCGGTTCGACCTTAGGCGCGTCGTCATTCAGAACAAAATTTACAGTTGTAACAATCCACTGAAGTAACTAGAACTGTCCTATCGGGGACTAATACCCCCCCGGGGCACACTACATAATGAAACACAAACAGATTTCTCAGATTTAACAGACAGTCTGTCTAATCACATGGGTAACTATAGTATATAATTCTTTAGGAGGAGTTGTGGACACGATGCACTAATGCATACATTGGTGAAAAATGCCTAAGTCCAAACGTTCATATCTTGTACAAAAATTGTCCAAAACAAAATTCCTTGACCAATATGCACATCTCCATTACGTGATTTCTTAAAACACTCCACAAAAGTTTCATAAAAAATCCTGCAAGTAGTTTAGGAGGAGTTGCGGACAACGCACTGATGCCATAGTGTATATTGGTTGAAAAATGCCTAAGCCAAATGTTCATATCTTGTTTACAAAAAATTGTCCAAAACAAATCCTGACCAATATGCACTCTCCATTATATATTCTACCACTCCACACAGTTCATAAAAATTCCTCAAGTCGTTTAGGAGGAGTCTGCGAGACAACGCACTGATGCATAGGTATATTGGTGAAAAATGCCTAAGTCCAAAAGTTCATATCTTGTTACAAAAAATTGTCCGAATAAAAAATTTCCTGACAATATGCACACTCCATTATTATTCTAACACTTCCACAAAGTTCATAAAAATCCTGCCAGTCGTTGTAGGAGGAGGTTGCGGACAAGCACTGATGCATAGTATTATGGTTGAAAAAATGCCTAAGTCCAAAAACGTTTCATATCTTGTACAAAAATTGTCCAAAACAAAATTCCTGAAATATGCACATCTCCACTATATATTCTAACACTCCACAAAGTTTCAAAAAATCCTGCAAGTCGTTTAGGAGGAGTTGCGGACAACGCACTGATGCATAGGTATATTGAGTGAAAAATGCCTAAGTCCAAAAAACGTGTCATATCTTGTACAAAAAATTTGTCCAAAACAAAATTCCTGACAATATGCCACATCTCCATTATATATTCATAACACTCCACAAGTTTCATAAAAAATCCTGCAAGTCGTTTAGAAGAGTTGCGACAACGCACTGATGCATAGGTATATTGCGCTGAAAAATGCCTAAGTCAAACGTTCATTATCTTGCTACAAAAAATGTCCAAAAACAAAAATTCCGACAATATGCAACATTCTCCATTATATATTCTAAACACTCACAAAAGTTCATAAAAAATCCTTGCAAGTCGTTTAGGAGGAGTTGCGACAACGCATGATGCATAGGTATATTTGGTGAAAAATGCCTAAGTCCAAACGTTAATACATAGTGGAGATTGCATATTTCAGGAATTTTTATTTTGACAAATTTTTGTACAGATCATGAACGTTTTGACTTAGGCATTTTCACCAACATATACCTATGGCATCAATGCGTGTCCGCAACTCCTCCTCTAAACGACTATGCAGATTTTTATATGAACTTTTGTGGAGTTGGTTAGAATTATTATAATGGAGATGTGCCATATTGTCTAGGAATTTGTGTTTTGGACAATTTTTGTTACAAGATTATGAACGTTTGGACTTAGGCATTTTTTCAACCAAAATATACCTATGCATCCTCAGTGCGTTTCGCCAACTCCTTCTAAACGACTTGCAGCGATTTTATGAAACTTGTGGTGGAGTGTTAATTATATAATGGAGATTGTGCATATTTGTCGGAATTTGTTGTTTTTGGAACAATTTTGTACAAGATATGAACGTTTGGACTTAGGCATTTTTTCACCAATAACCTATGCATCAGTGCGTTGTCCGCAACCTCCTCCTAAACGACTTTGCAGAGATTTTATATGAAAACTTATGTGGAGTGGTAGAATATATTGTGGAGATGTGCATATTGTCAGAATTGTTTGGACCAATTTTTTGTACAAAGATATGAACGTTTTGGATAGGCATTTTCACCAATATACCTATGCAATTCAGTGCGTTGTCCCCGCAACTCCTCCTAAACGACTGGCAGAGATTTTTATGTGGAACTTTGTGGAGTGTTAGAATATATAATGGAGATGTGCCATAAGTTGTCAGGCAATTTATATCGGACAATTTTTGTACAAGATTATGAACGTTTTGGACTTAGCATTTTTCACCAATATACCTATGCATCAGTGCGTTGTCCGCAACTCCTCCAAACGACTTGAGGGATTTTTATGAAAACTGTGTGGAGTGTTAGAATATATAATGGAGATTGTGCTATTATGTTCAGTAATTTTTTTGGACATTTTGTACAAGATATGGAACATTTGGACTTAGGCATTTTTCACCAATATACCTATGCATCCAGTGCGTTGTCCGGCAAACTCCTCCTAAACTACTTGCAGATTTATGGAAACTTTGTGGAGTGTATTAGTAACGTAATGGAGCATGATGCATATTGTCAGAATTTTGTTTTGGACAATTTTTGGTACAAGATATGAAACGTTTGGACTTAGGCAGTTTTTCCCACCAATGTATGCATTAAGTGGATCGTCCACAACTCCTCCTAAAGAATTATATACTATATTATCCCATTGATTAGACAAACTCTGTTAATCTGAGAAAAATCTTGTGTTCTTATGTAGTGTTGCCCCGCGGGTATATAGTCCCGATAGGACAGTCTAGTATACTTCAGTGAGAATTGGTTACACTGTAAATTTTTCTTGATGACGACCGCCTAAAGTCAACCGATAAACCATAATAAATTTAACTTGCCATTTCTATGTAGGGTGTGGTGATTGTTTTTATATTTTAAGTTTTTAATATCAATTTAATAAATAGGTAAGAGTATATAACAAATTTATCATTACCACAGTCAACTTGAGTTCCAAAAAATGATCACATCTCGTGACCGGGCTAGCGAATCATCAGGATCACATTGAGATGCGAAGCATGAGTTTGTTCAACTCAAATGATTTCTGAACTCATCGGATCAAGTTAGAGGTACTAAAGAAATAATTATATAATATATATATCCTCTGTATCTGACTTCTGCATGGTAAGGAAGTATGAATAATTTCAAATTCAAACAAGGATATTAAATTTTATTGAATGGAAATTAGCAGATATATATTTCTCTCTCTCTCTCTCTATCTCTCTCTCTCTCTCTCTCTCTCTCTCTCTCTCTCTCTCTCTCTCTCTCTCTCTCTCTTTTCTCTCTCTCTCTCTTAAATGGATGGGGTATGCTTTTTGGTTTTCTTGTGCATAGGGTTGAGGCAGCATACACCAAAGACTACTTCATGCTATATAGTTGATAGGATTCTTTGATTATTGCCTTATTACGATAGGTTATCTGTAACACATAGTTAATTAGATAAGGCAATTGATGATTGTTTGAAATGCGCAATAGTTAAAACTGCATAAAGAGAATCTGACAAATTAATTTTTCTTGACACCTGCATGCAAAATTGATTTATTACATGGTATTATTAGGTAAATTATGCAAGAGATTGTCAAACACTCACATGTAACATAGCATTCTTCGCGAGAATTTAGTCGAGTTTCTAAGCCATGGCTTTGACTTCCCAGCATCCAATCAAATTGCGCCATTCATACCATGATTGAGCATGAAATAAAAACCAAAGATAGAATCATTAAGATCAGGAAAGGCAAGTTTTTAATCCTGCGATTTTACGCCCGAAAGCATAAAGGTGTATAAGCTCGCAACAAGTTATGTACACCTAATTAAAAAACAACAAAAACAATTGTTCACTCGAGTGTTACGTCAAAGAGCGATAACTCGCATCGTCCGTTGAGAAATGCAATTCAGTCGGACTAAATCAGCCAAGGTAGATTAGATGTTAAGCGAACGGACACTTGGCTCACGAAGATGGTACATTGTAAAATTCTACATCATGAAAAATTAAGACAAACGAGAAATTCTTACACTTCTTTGCTCACCTGACCGAAGGTTTCAATAGCCTTATCTGACCAGCCTGTTGTCCGCGTCTGTCTTGTCCTGTAATTTTCACATTTTCGACTTCTTCTCAAGAAACCACTGGCGTCAAATTTAAACCAAAACTGCACAAATTTATGCTTGGGTGAAGGGATTCAAGTTTATTCAAATTGAAAGACTTTCAAAGGGAGATAATTACAGAAATGCAAAAAAATAGTGGTGTCATTCAAAAAATCTTCTCAAGAAACCTCACTGGGCCAGAAAAGCTGAAATTTATATTAAAGCTTCCTGATATAGTGGAGATTCAAGTTTGTTCAAATCATGACCCCCGGGGGTATGGTGGGCCACAATAGGGGGTCAAAGTGTTTTACATGTGAATATATAGGAAAATCTTTATAAAATCTTCTTCTCAAGAACCACTGTGCCAGAAAAGCTGAAATTTATATGAAAGCTTCCTGATATAGTGGAGATTTCAAGTTTGTTCAAATCATGGACCGCCGAGGGGGTCAAAGGGGATAGGGGATCAAAGTTTATAGGAAAAATCTTTAAAAATCTTCTTCTCAGAAAACCTTTGGGCCAGAAGAAACAATATTTCCCAAAAGCTTCCTGATTAAGAGTAGATGCAAATTTGATCAGATCATTACCCCTGGGGTTAGGTTGGGCCACAATAGGGGATCAAAATTTTGCATAAAATGTTTTCTCCAGATCCACTTGGTCAATTTTAAGGAAACTTGGTATTAATCATCCTTTGGTGAAGGGGTTCAAGTTGCTCAATGATATGACCAGGTCCAGCAAAGGGGAGATGATCACGACATTGCAAAAATAGTGTGACACAGTCTATATATCTTGAACTATTTAAGATAGAGCTTTCATTGTACTGTAAATTCCTAAATTAAACGACGAGAGTAAATTTATTATCACGTAATTTAGCGAGGAGCATTGATCGCGAAATAAAAATGATGGTACTAAAATACATGTAAACACTCTTCATTAAAGCAACAATCGTGAATTACCTTCTCGCGATAGATGTGTGTTATAGTCAACTCGCATTATAAAAGTACTCGCGTAAAATAAGGAATCTACAGTATGTTATGGCAAGATCTTTCATTTTATAACATGATGTATGACGTTGTGACCCTTGGCTTTACCAGAAATAGCAAGTTGTGTTGGTCATATGGGTGTTGAGTCAATGATATTACTTGTGTTATGTGAATTCATTTTTAGTGTTGTTGTGATCCTTTTGGCAACAATATGGGATGAAAATTTTTCACAAGAATAAAGATCGATGACAATTCTTTTTTAAATCACTTGCTGAAACCAGGGCCGAAGGTCACTTCAGGTGAGCGATGTTGGCCATGGGCCTCTTTGTATTTTTGAC
>CAJDSM010000302.1:21152-45846 GCA_903981925.1 Ostrea lurida
AATTTTTTCTTTAAAAATATCAACATTTCAGCAAGCAAACACTATTATACCTTATATAAAGTATTTGATTTTGAAGATATCGTAGTTGAGCCTGGTGATTATCTCAGTCTTTATAGCATTAAGTGTAAGGGTGTCTTATAGCTGGTAATCTAAATATTACATTTGTGTAAGACAATTTACATGTAAACCATTCATGGGATAAAACAATCAACATCAGGTAACCAGGATGGGTCTAGCAAAACTAACATATTGATAGGCAGATTTTTTCCCCAGTAGACCACCAAGCTGTATGCTGTTCTTCTCATTTAAAAATATTTTTATGAGAAATTGTGTGCATGATTTTTAATTTTTGTTCATACAATCTGTGTAGTTTGTTATGATGAAGGGTCTTAACTTCCTTGTTTCAGTTTCCTGTTGCTTGACTGTGCATACCTCTTCTTAAAGGAAATGGTTCATTTCCCCTTCCACTCCTCCAGCTTTCCAAAACATTTCACACAAATATTTAGAAATGATCTTGGGATTGTATATTACTGTATGTAGCAAAGCAGATAATGGAATTTGATCTAGAATTTAACAAATTCATTAAAATAATGCAACATTTTTCTCCTTATTTTTTATAAAATTTTGCATTATTTCAATACATTTCGTGTAATTTATTATCCCACAATTATTTAAACATAAAATATTTGTAGCAGATGTTTTTGGATAAAATGAAACTTAGTCAATTGAGGAACATCTTCTCAGAATTTTATTTGTCATACATGTACTTAAGTTGTCAATGATCTCTTGACTTATATTTTGCATAAATGCTATGGGAAGATTTTTAAAAATTGTAAAAATCAGTACTTGGATATGTGTACTGTATTTGTAACATTTTTATTTGCCCATGAGTGGCAGATCTTTTCTGTTTTGAGTAATTCGACTGACATGTAAGTTCATCAAGCATTGTCTGCAGACGCATCTCAGGTGGAGAAATGTTATTACTCTTCATCCATACATAACTCAATAAGACTACATTTTGCCAACAGATGTTAGATGTATTATAATAATGATTTTTGGAGGGGTGGGTGGGTTATGTCTTTTGTATTAGTAGACTTGGAATAAACAAACCTAGTCTATAGTTGCTTGAAGTTTAGGGATCTTGCACTAATGAAGTCATACCTTGGTTTAGAATAACAAAGAGTACAAGTTTCTGTATTGATAACAAAATCTTTCCTATGCCCCCTCCACAAAGTGGTCAGGGCATAAAGTTTTATCTCTGTCCGTCATTCCGTCCCTCTAGGATGAACAATTTTCTAACTGCCTTGAGATTTTATAATGAACTTGTATATTAATGAGTTACAGATCGAGGTTCAGGTTTGTTCTGGTTCATTGATTTTTATCCCCTCGCAACTAGTTGCAAAGGGGATATAGCATCGCTTCGGTGTGGCTGTGTATGTATCCGGAACCTTGTGAACAAGTTAGAAACTAGGGCATTCATCAGAGGATCATCAAACCTTCTACAAATGTTACCCATGGTGAAAGAATGAACCCTATTGATTTTCAAGGCCAAAGGTCAAATGTTACTATAATGAATATTTGCCTAGTAAATTCTTGTGAACAAGATAGAATGCACAGCATCAACAGAGAATTATCAAACTTTTCACTAATGTAGCCCATGGGGAGTGGATGAATCCTCTTGATTTTCAAGGTCAAGGGTCAAAGATCAAGGTCACTTTGGACTAAAATTCTTGTGAACAAGATAGAAGACAGCATTCATCAGAGAACCATCAAACCTTCCACAAATGTTGTCCATGGAGAGAGGACAAACCTTTTGATTTTCAAGATCAAAGGTCAAGTTCATTAATGACTATTGCCTAAAAATCTTGTTTCATACCCTTTGTAAGATTGTCATTTTCGTACTAGATTTGACAACGGGTAATCATGTTTAATTTTATTTCGATTAAGGGCTCACAGCGAGTGTGATTGGTTGGCAGAGAATGCTTACTCCTCCATGGCAACTGATCCTGCCTTCGCCTTCTGTCTCGGGAAGTATTGCCCCTACAACTTGATTTTATATATGTTTTTGCTTTAGGGATTATGTAACATATAACACTATATGTTAACTTCCCAATTTACTATAGAAGATTACAGCATCCATTAGGAGGTCATCAAACCATCGATAGATGTTGCCTCTGAACAGAGGACTAACCCTATTGATGTTCAAGGTCAAAAGTCAAGGTCACTATTGACTATCGTGTAAAATCCTTGTGTTGCGAGGGGATGCTACACTTGCGTTGCCTTGTTCCTTCTATAATATTATTATACCCCACGCAACGAGTTGCGAGAGGGTATAATGTTTTTTTTGACCCGTTCTGTCAGTCCGTCAGTACAGTCCGTCAGTCCTGTTTTCTGTCAGCGCAACTCTCTGAAAACCGCTCAACAGAATCGTAACTTTGTGTACTATTGAAGAACATACCATGTAATGTGCTATATGCAGGAAATTCTCTGATTCAATTTTTTTTTCGGGAATTATGCCCCTATTTGAACTTAGAAATTTGGGCCACATTTAAATATTACTACTGTAAACAGATTTGTCAGCGCGACTCCTTCTGAAAACGATCAACAGACAGTTAAATCTGTGAAACTTTGTAGTCATGAAGAACATACTGTGTAGATGGCAAACACAGGAATTCCGATTTCCAATTTCTTTCGGGGAATTATGTCCCTTTTTGAACTTAGAAATTTGGCCACAAATTAAATATACTAGTGAAAAGTTGTCAGCGCAACTCCCTGAAACGCTTGAACAGGATTATCGTGAAACTTGTGTAGTCATGAAGAACATACTGTGTAGATTGCGCATATACACAGAATTCTGATTCATTTTTTTTTTTCCGAAGGATTGTTATGCCCCTTTGACCTCTTCACCAATAAAACACTGTAATACAAGAGGATAAAAATTATTGTATGTTTAATTGAAAAGATCTTCTTACTTTATTTTAGAAAAAAACCTACTATAATTAATAGTTAATCAATTATGTGTATCCATTTAAACCGACTATTCAATTATATGATTTACCTACCTGATTGCCCCAAAACTCATTTCAAGCAATGTGGAGCGTGGGGTATGTGAGCTTGCTCACTTTTTCTTTAATTGCTGAATGTGTTTAGCCAACATCCTGCAGAGTCAGACCCTTTTGTGTTGTGGTTATTGTTGTGTACATTCTAAATTCAGCCACATGCATCATCAATATTTCTACATGGTGTGCTGTAGATTAAGTGTATAACTTATATAGCTTAATTAAAAACAAATTTGCTCCAGTAATATTCAGTCAATATGATACATATAGCATTAATTTGAGGTTCATGAGGAAATGGCTGTTGTTAATTTGTAGAGATATCAAAGTTCCACCATTAGAAGATTACATTGTAGTCAACATGGTCAAGTCTGAAACTCAGATCATTTGCTGTGGACCAATCATTACGAATGGTTTTGGACATCACAGAACAATTGAGGATTTAAAAATTGGAGTGGTTTCATTTGTTTGATAAAACATATCCTGTAAACTACATGAACCAGTAATAACTTGTGATCCTGTATGATGCATATTACTAGCATGCATTTACATGTATGTTGACACACTGCACAGCTGTGTATGTCCTTGACTTTATTCATTTCAAATTTGCGGTTATCTGTAGATTAATGCATGTGATCAGGAAATTAACTTATATAAATATGAAGGAAAAAACCTTATAGACAATGTTTTGAGCATATATCTGGTTATGTATTACAATATTTTATCTTCACATAAAATACTTTCAGGAAGTATATGTGTTGGGAAATTTCTGTCAAAATTTTAAATCTGATTGACGGTCCTCTAATTATGACTTGAATTTTTCCAGTACTTACCAAAGCAAAATACTTCGAGCAATTTATATTCGTGGGGCCAATGTTCGTGGGTAACCAAAATTTGTGGTTTGTAGGGTACGTAATTTCGTGGGTAATTGATATATAATGCGAGCAGCATAAAATTTAAAAGATTAAAAGGATAATAAAACATGTTCGTGGGACGTAAATTCGTGCCGGTAAGAGTGACCCATGAAATCCATGAACTTGTCCCCACGAACAATGATGATTCCACAGTATAGAATGATGATTTGTTTTGTGAGAATTAGAGGGTTCCAGTTATACTACATATTAGGGACAAGTTTAGCACCTACAGGGATGTGATTTTTCCTCTATTCAGGGGAAATCCTCCGATTTACTCAATTTTGAAAATAAAAATGAAATATGCTCTGGGTTTGATCTGAAGTAACAGAAAATGGTGAGGTGTTTTCCTCCCTTTTTGACCAGTTTTCCTCTGATTTCTGAGGAACTCGATCACATCCCTGCACCAATGAAGGATTCATTGAAGTGGGGGATTCCCTCTCCAGCAGTTGCTTGTAGTAATTTCCCATCCAATGACCTTGAGCTTTTGATATTTGACCTTGATAACAACAGACAATTTTCATATGAGCTAGGCCTTATGAAAAATGATATACCATTTGTACCAGGTACCTGGAAATTAATGTTCTTGGTCAAATCTTGACACACATGCACACTGATCAAGACCTGTAAAGCTATTTTTTGTATCAATCTGTCAATCATTTATGGTGTGATAAATCCTGCCCAAGCAGATCCCCCAAGCTCTTGAAGAATCAAGACTTTGATCTTGATAAGTTCACTTCACAAGAGTGATTTTACAGGCAAATGCATGTTATGATGTAAATAATAAGATGATAAGTGAAGTTTATGTAAACATAAAAAAAAAATTGTTATGTATATGTTTATACAATTTCCGTTTTTTCCTGCACACTTTTATATACAAAAGCTGTTGTTGAGTTGAAATGATTGTAAGTGATTATTTTCACCATGATATAAATCCTCAGAATTACTTAAATCTGCAGATAAACAAAACAATGAATATGTACAATATAAAGGTGGCGTCATTGTAAACAGCAGTTTGTGGTATAAGCCTGTTTCTTTTAATTACAATTAGCAATCTATGGATCTGATGAATTGTTGTGTACTTATAGGAACATTTATCCTCATGATTAAATTGTCGTCTTTTGTTGAGAAGTTTTTATTTCAAGATTTACTCAAGCGTCGTTGAATTCCTGTCAATATGTCTGCTGCCGAGATCTTGGCCATCCTCTGAGTGTCCATGATCAGATAGACAATGCTGCATCATATCAGAGGGTGTTTTTTTTTAAGTCAAAAAGGAGGTTGCTGGTAGACCTTGATCACACACTCGGGTACTTAAATGAAGTTTTATCAAATAAAAAATCTGAACAAGGTGTATAATCTCAATCATTAAAGTAGGTTTGTGTGGTGGAGGATTTTTCTCCTTCTGATTAGATGTATCTGTATGGTATAATCGGAATGTTCATTGATTTAACAAGACATTTCTGTAATAAATGTTTAGTTTGTTTGTATTATGGGGATATGGAATCATGGAGTAATTTGAATAATGGGCAAAGTAAATTTTGCAAGACCCTAATGTTTCCTTTATTTTTATATCCTCCACAATGAGAATATCATGGGCATAAAACTGCATTTATTATTTATATTTTGTTATTTCAATATGTTTATTTCAGATTGAAATGACTCACACTGTAAAACGAGAATATTTAGTGCACTATTTATTTTGGTGCCTTTAGTGCAGACGTATGATCGATTGCGCTAAATTCAGTTGTGTGCTAAAAGGTTTTCATTGACATTAAATTATTGACCAGGTGGTATCGTTGTGCTACAATAAGTTTGTGCCAAAAGGTTTTCATTGCTGATTGCGCTAAAATATATTTGCACCAAATATTATTGTTATACAGTATAAAATAATGCTTTGAAACGGCAAAAGATTTTAACTAGCAAAACATTAATAAATTTCAAGTCACTAAATGATACATGTAGTATCTCTGAGGTTCTTAAAAAATCTTTTAATTTGTACAATGTGGCTTGAAACAAATGATTTTAACAGTGGATCATTCACCCATGATCCCCACCATTTTGGGGTGTGTGGGGGATATATTTTTTTCCACAAAGTTAGTGGTTTTTCATTCTATTTGGTCAGTATCTCTTTAGTTTAAGGGGACCTTTTAAATCATGGTGCGCGTCACACCGGTTGAGCAAGAGTGTAAAATTTTCAAAACATTCTAACTTGGATTGTTGCAACTCATGCTTGTCAGTAAATGTGTGTTGCTAACAAAACCTGTACAGGAAACCATTTTTATTGACCCAAATAATTAAGATAGTGGTCTTTGAGGCAATATGCAGCACAGTGAACATTGTAGCTGTACTATTTTCTATGCATAATTGGTTTTCACAATGAAAAGTATGAATGTTTGCAAATTCTTGAGAATCTTGGCAAATGAAGGTGCCTATATACATATAATTAGAGCTTTAGTAGTTTGCCACCTCCAGGTCAAAATAATATGCCAAGTAACTTCCTGTCTGTTGATGATTTGATAACTTCATACATATGATAACAAACAATCCATAGTACAAAATTACTTTAAAAATTATACATAATACTAAAAATTTTCCATGCTTTAAATCAAATGTTGATAATCTTAATACACCTACCCTCCTTAAAGAAAAAGAAAAAACGAAAATAAAAAATAAAAATGTCATAAAAAATTGATCTGTCTGACATCCTGCGGTGCCCAGGCTTCCCATTCTGTCTGATTTGGTGAGTGTTTTTGCTCGAGGTGTGGTATTTCTCACAATTCAGAAACTGTTTTCAGGCATTTGTAGAGGCTAGAGGTCGATAGTGAATGCATTGTCTGGCAAACTTGTAACATTTTGGGATTCATAGAGTAAAGATGTGTGGTATGTGGTTAGTTCAATCTGTTCAAGATCATATATATATATATATGCTTTTTCAGTATAAGAAAGATTTTTTTGCTGTTTTCATGGAGTGAAAGTTTAAAATGGTGCATTTCTCTGTTGGAGGGGAAAAACTTTATCCTGTGCAGATTATGTGCATGTACAGTGATAGACACTGTACTACAATTGTTGTGAATTGTTTTCATTATAGAAATTCTTGTGTCTAGGTTTCCATGGTGCATACATTGTTTGCAAAGGTGCAGCATAGATATATAGTTCTTTGTGAATGTTGTACTATGGTGTAGGTTAAATGATTAATTGACATATGTAACATGCAGACCCAACACTAATGAAGTAGATCAGATGAAATGATCAGAATATATGCACTGTTTTCAGACTAATTCTTCGTATCAGGTATATTGGAAATGGCAATGTGGCAGTTCTCCATTTTTATATACACTACTATTACGAAGATAAGATAAAAGTAGTTGTAGATGCAATTTAATGTGAATAATGTTTTCTTCTTCTGTGTTTTAAAGGAAATGAAGAACAGCTCAGAATTGATGTAGAAAAACTGATTCGCAGACCATTTCCCCAGGCAGTGTTCGTTGAACTTCGTTCTGTGTGAGAATATTGCCAACGGCAATGAGTAAAAATATTATGTGAATGGACCACTTGAGTGAAAGTGAAGCTGGTGGAAAAGAGATTACATAAGTGATTTGATCATGACTTTTACAACTGACAGTGCTAAAATAATTCACATGTACATGTATTGAATGCTGGATGAGTCATGTTCGAGTGAAATACTTGTTTGTCAATGAATGTGTGTTAATTTGTGTGACGAGAGTTTTTGAAGTGTTGATTTGCGCAGTATTATTTAATGTTGCACACAAGTTTGGTATATATAGAAGAATCAATCTAGTATGTAAATCTGTTGCAAGACGTTCACAAAAATAAGCCCATGTGAAGATATTAAGATTCATTTGTCAAGATTAAAAAAGGACTAGATGAAACAAATATATAGGCTGTGGAATTATTTATCATACATAGTACTCGTACTCGATCAGTTTGAAGATATTCTACTGTACTGTTAACATACAAAACATCTGAACACAAGTTCTGAAAACTTTTTAGATTCACACCTTGATAATGTTAAGTAAGGAAGGTTCAGAATGGGTAAGTCCTCTTCAGTGAAGAAACACACTGTTTGTCATAGTTAAATGTCTCCCCAATAAAAACACCCGGTAAGTTGATATTTAATTTCTGTGTCATCTTCAGGTTTCTGCATCAGGAATAGAGGATGTCTGTAGAGAAATCAAGTCAGACCATTGTAGTTTTTAAGTGGGTTTAGAGTAGAGTCCAGGAGGCAAAAGTCCATTGAAAGTTTTTGGAGTTTTAAATCTAATCATTAATTAAACATGAACCAGCCACACAATGTTGGTGATAGTGTTCTAAGTGTGTGGCGGTCGGACGGATTCAACCACTAGAGGTCAGAAAGCTCAGTTGGTAGAGCACCTGACTAGAGATTCAAGGGTAACTACATGTGGTTCGAATCCTGGTCTTGTCAGTTGCTTTTCTTCTTTATTGTTACATTTGGTGCCATGGACCAGCCACTGTCACTAGGTGAAAATGCCTGCAAGGTGATAAATATCCTGGGTTGCTGTCTTTGATGCGTGCAGACATTGAAGGAGGGATGAATGTAGCAGGTAGACATATTCAGTTACTGGAGGCCAGATAGATTAGTTGGTAGAACAAATGGCTGGAGATTCAGGGGCCCTGTGGGTTTAAATCCTGATTTGGTCCATTGCATTTTCTCCCTATTACAATGTTTTTTAGCTCACCTGAGCCGAAGCTCAAGTGAGCTTGTCCGTTGTCTGTTGTTGTCGTCGTAAACTGTTCACATTTTCAACTTCTCAAACCGCTAAGGCCAATTCAACCAAACTTGGTACACCATCATCCTTGGTGAATGGGGCTTCAATTTGGTTCAAATGAAGGACCCAGGCCCCTCATCAAAGGGGAGATAAATCAACAAAATAGGTTGGTGTCATTTAAAAAATCTTCTTCTCAAGAACCAATGGGCCAGGAAAGCTGAAATTTATATGGAATCTTCCTGAATAGAGGAGATTCAAGTTTGTCAAATCATGAACCCCGGTTTTATTATGGGGCCAAATAGGGGATCAAAGTTTTACATGATTATATAGGGAAAATCTTTAAAAATCTTCTTCTCAAGAACCTTAAAGCTTAAATTTATATGGAAGGTTCCTGATATAGAGGAGATTCAAGTTTGTTCAAATCATGACCCCCGGGGGGTACTATGGGCCCCAATAGGGGATTCAAAGTTTTACATATTGATTACATGTATAATAGGAAAATCTTTAAAAATCTTCTCTGAGAACCACTGGGCCAGGAAAGCTGAAATTTATATGGAAGCTTCTATATAGTGGATTCAAGTTTTGTTCAAATCATGACCTTGGGGGTATGATGAGGCCCAATAGCAGTGTTGACACTAAAGTTTTTACTATACTAGTCCTCAGGCAGCCGGCCGATTCGCGAAGAGGGGGAGAGTGCGGGAGGGGGCTTGCCCCCTCCTGCTGGTGGGGGTCCTTTTAAACCTGGATGCAATATCATGCATTTCCAGTAAATTTTGAGACAAATAAATGAAAATTTTGTGACCAAATTTAGCCTTTTATTTACTGATTCTCCCATAGATAACTGTTGGAACCATGAAACAAGATTTACATTTCAATTTTTAACACTGGGTTTTTAAATCAAGTCCAATCACATTTTAAAAAGTTCTGAATATCTTTCTTTGATGAAGTTCATCATCATTTTCATCAGCATCATGTAAGGTTTTTAATTATTTAGTAGTCCACCGGACTACTTATATAAATTATATTTTGGTAGTCCGGGACAAAATTTACTAGCCTCTGGGCTACCGGACTAGTGTTAGTGTCGAACCCTGAATAGGGTATCAAAGTTTTTACTTGCAGATATATGAGAAATTCTTTAAAATATTTTTCATTGAACCAGAAGAGTGGATGTTTAACCTGGAAAGCTTCCTGAAAGGAGTAGATTTAAGCTGGTTCAGATAATGCCTCCACCCGACATAGGTTTAGATTTAGTCCCAGTGGTAACATTTCTAAATCCAAACTACGGTACTGCTTTTCTTAAGTGAAGCAGCTGTGCTCAGGTGAGCGATGTGGCCCAGGGCCTCTTGTTTAAAAATGAATATGGAAGCCTCAAGGTTGATCAGCCTCAAGTGATGTCATAGGTTTTTCAAATATCTTTATTATACCACCGCAACGAGTTGTGGAGGTATAATGTTTTTTACCCGTCTGTCAGTCCTGTTTTTTTGGTTTTTTTGTCAGCTGCAACTCCTGCTGAAAACCGCTCAACAGAATTTGTTGAAACTTTGTAGTTATGAAGAACATACCATGTAATGTGCATATATGCAGGAAATTCTGATTCAAATTTTTTTGGGGGGAATTATACCCCTTTTGAACTTAGAAATTTGGCCACATTTACAATTATACTATTGAAACAGTTTGTCAGCGCAACTCCTCTGAAACGCGCTCAACAGATTATCGTGAAACTTTGTAGTGATGAAGAACATGCTGTGTAGATGCACATATAACAGGAATTCCAATTCAATTTTTTTTTCGGGGAATTATACCCCTTTTGAACTTAGAAATTTGGCCAACATTTAAATATATTATTGAAACAGTTTGTCAACGCGACTCCTCTGAAACCGCTCAACACAGATTATTGTGAAACTTTGTAGTGATGAAAGAACATACTGTGTAGTGCACATAACACAGGAAATTCCGATTCAATTTTTTTTCGGGGAATTATGCCCCTTTGACCTCTTCACCAATAAACACTGAATGGAAGAAGGATAAAATTATTGTATGTTTAATGAAAAGATCTCTTACTTTTATTTTGAAAAAAAAGTTCCTAGTATAATCAATAGTTAATCAATTAGTGTATCATTTATAACCGATATTCAAGTATGATTTCCTACCTGATTGCCCAAAACTACATTCAAGCAATGTGGGAGCGTGGGTATGTTCACTTTCTTTCATTTCATTAAACTTTGCACATGATAAGAATATATTTCTAAAGAAAATTTCATTCAATTGGATATAATAAATAAATTTGGTAAACTATTGATAGTGATAAAATTGCTATTCGCCATAGATGATAATCAATAAATATTGTCAGGGCAATAACTCAGCTCAACTCCAGTATAAAACGGACAAGTAGTTTTTAAAAAAATTTAAATTATAAATTCTTCCGCCGATTTAATATATTGCTGCGGGTTTTTTTTATTGTAGAATGTTGATCATGGGACAGGTCAACAGTTGACAGTTCATACAGCAGAAAAGATTGACAGGTTGACACTTCGACACAGAAAGAAAAGGTTGACAGGTCGACAGTTGAACACTTCACACAAGAAAAGAAAAGGTTGACAGGATCGACAGTTTGACACTTCACACTGCAAGAAAAGGTCGACGATTGACAGGTCGACAGTTGACACTTCACACAGAAAGAAAAGGGTTGACAGGTCTAACTGTTGACACAGTTACACACTAGTGTAGTTGCAAATATAACCATCAATGATTAATGAAAATGTCAATTGTGGACCTGTCAAACATATAGCAGTATTATAAAGGGAAGTGCCAACTGTCAACCGTCGACAATAATAGAAATGTCCGACCTGTCAACCGTCGACAGATAATAGAAATGTCAAACTGTCGACAGATAATAGAAATGTCAACCGTCGACAGATAATAGAAATGTCAACTGTTGACCCTGTCAACCGTCGACAGATGATAGAAATATCAACTGTCAAACCGCGACGAGATAATAGAAATGTCACTGTCGACCTGTCAACCGTTGACAAATAATAGAAATTGTCAACAGATAAATAGAAATGTCAACTGTCGACCTTTCAAAACCGTTGACATTTGTAAGGGGGCGATTTACTCCTTAATGCTACACTAGAAGGAACTACTTGTCCGTATACTGAGTTGTTAACTCCTATGGTGACATTCCTCTACCGTTGGGTATATTCTACATTGATTTTCCTAATATGCACATTAAATATGCATATTTACAAAATAAAAAGTTTTTGTAGCTAATCAAGCAAAGGGGTTCAAAACACACATGTCTTACAGACTGAAGTTGCAAAAATAATATGGTCTCTCTTTTTTGAAGGAGACAATCATGATCCCGAAAAAAAAAAGGCAAAATGATGGGATTGGCTTGAGCATACCAAGCTAACATGCAGCTAACGCCACTGTACGGGAGTCTTCTTGTTCATTGACCTTTAGGAGTTATTATGTCGCTGGCTGTGTTCACTGAGGCACCTTTTTTCCGCTCTAAATGTCCGCGGTAATCTGCTATACAGCGTTTCCAGGTCGTCTGCAATAATCCAGATCCCACTAAGGCTGAGGTCATGGTCTGGTGTCGCATATAAAAAGGTTCGGGTTTTAACGTTCCGCCGGAGCTTTAACACTTACACACATACCGCAACGATAAATTAAAGGCAGGCTTTGTAACATTAAAACAGAGCTTGCTTCTTTAACAAAAATGGAAAAAGGAATATATCTTATCTAGTGATTAGCCATTCAAAAAATTATTTTGTTTAAAACTCCTCCCGATTCTACCACACAAGTACTCTGGAAGTTGATGATTAAAGCAATGCTGGAGTTCCTCATTGACCAATATCTTGTAGTTTTCGGCAATTCAGGTCGTTCAACAGCTGTTGGAATTCCAATGGGCACTATGTGTGCTCCTCTATTAAGCTGACCTATTTTATAATTCTTATGAGGCAGAATTTCATGATTCAAAGCTTCTACACGAAAAGAAGAAATTCTTAGCGGTGGCCCTTTAATTCAAACATTTTCGATATATTGACGATGTATTATCTAATCAAGAACAATGATTCCATTCTACATGTCCGATTCAATATATCCCACAACGAACTGAAAATAATAGGACACCACAAGAGTCTTCCATGGTCCTGCTTCCGACTTGGATATTTTTATCTGAAACAATTGAATTAACGGCAAACTAACTACAACTCTTTATGTACAAATGGGACGATTTCAGCTTCTCCATCGTTCAACTTCCCATATTTGTGTAGCAATATTCCATCATCACCTGCATATGGTGTTTATGTCTCTCACTTATATTCGATACGCAAGAGCTTGTTCTGCCGTATAATCAGTTTTTGAATACGAGAGCATAGCACTTACAGACAAGTTGTTGTTGCAGGGGGTTTCACGTCAGTTAAAGGCAGCATTTTTCGTAAATTCTATGGTCGTATATCAAACAATTTAGTTACCAATAATGACCTTACATCATTGGAGTCAATGGCTGTCCTGATGTGTTCATAACCATTTTTAAGCCGTTTTTCACGCACTGATTTGACTAACGGACTGTTCCGTTGTACCTGTGCAAGATATGGGCTCACGGCCGGGTGTGACGGTCAACAGGGGATGCTTAACTCCTCCCTAGGCCAACCTGATCCCACCTCTGGTGTGTCCAGGGTCCGTGATTGCCGCAACTCTTGTTTTTGTATTCTATTTAGGACTTACGAGATGATCACTGTTCGTTATCTTTTGCCTTTACATCTGAAACGTATCCGGTTTTCTACATGTAACAATGGTTTCGGCCTGGCCTGAAGACATAAACTGAGAATATAAAAGTTTGATAACTTTTGAAAATACTTCTGATAAACAAAAGAAATAAATGATAACTGCGTGATTTATTTCACACAGTAGATTTTTACACGAAGTCCTGTAGGAAAGCATGTTTATTGAAATTTCTATTGTCGTAAATGAAAATTATATTTTCATCAAATTTCTTGATAAAGTGTTTCATAGAAATTCCTCTTTTTGTTAATACAGTTATTTTTTGTTAATACAGTATCAAATATCTGGTTCTAACACCTAGTGTTCTCTTATAACAATTAGAAGGGGGGGTTGGATCCTACTGGGGTATAGGATAAATAAATACACATTCCCAGTGTTCCTGGCCATTCTGTGACTGCATCCATACGGTAATACCTATACAGGTATCCAAAGCTTAACACCTTTTTGGAGACTTTTATAATAATTGTTTAATAATCACAGTTTGCTTACGTTCAAGATACCTAGAATTTCTAGCCTAGCCGCTAACGTCTTGAGCCGCACCCTGGACTATCATCACGGCCTCTCCTGCATTTCCCGGAACACCGTTAAGATTTAGTCATTTTTCAGAAATTGTCCTTTGTTCAAGAGTGCATTGCAAACAGGTACCCGCCTAAAATGAGAACGTACTGATTAATCTGTACCAAAAATACAATCATAAAAATTCATTTTCGATAACTGTTAGCCGTACGGAAGCCGGTAGATATTGAATAAAAGTCCGATTTTATAAGTATTTCTACATACATTACTAGACTAAAACATGTCTAGGGGTCGAAAATGTACAAGATGAGAAAGTATGTAAAATTATTAAAATGTCATAACTTTTAGATAGCATTTTAACTAATGAATTCTCGAGTGAACAAGTTAAAATGAAATGACCCATATTACGAGTGGTGGAAATTTAGGGGCAGCCCCCCCCCCCCCCCCCCCCCTGTTGGTGACTAAACTTAATTATTTATATAGCTAAATTAATCTCTAAAAGTAACTTTACAAAGCTCTAAAACCAAAGAGCTTCCGGGTGCTTCCCCCCTGGGCCCCCACTTTGGCTTCACACCCAGAACCTTTTAAGTTTATTGGCTCCTTTTTCAAAAAAATCCGCCCCCCCCCTTTCGAAAAATCCTGGATCGCTACTGATTAGACCACTTAAATGCGAGCAATTTGCACATTGAATTCAATCGATGAAAGCAATAATTCATTTAGGTAGTAATGACGCGTTAATTCAATGAGAAAAAAAAAATCTCACCAATGAATTCATCTTATAATGCAGCGCTTTTAAAATTCAATTTATGGTTCCCATTGAAGTTAAAAAGATAGGTGATCAGCCGCAAAATTGTCGGTGGTATTATTGCTACGCTATTTAATTGTTGATGTTTTGATATTTTTAAAATTGAATTAATGATATCAAAAGATATCTTTATATGTTGTATAGGAAATCAATTACACGTATTAGGGCCTAATTCTTTTTAAAGAGCAGCAAACAATTCAGTATTAATAGAGTTGCATTAATTGTAAAGTAGATATTCTAATTATACCACAGTTGCTCTTTTAATTGGGAATTGTTGTCTTCTGTAGTTATTGATTTGTTGAAGAGAAGCGATATAAGTAGAATAACATTTGGCGAGGGCAAACTCGAAATTCCACACTGCATATCATTATTGAAATGATAATTCATATAGAGATTGATATTGAGAGAGGCATGATTTAATTAGTTGTGCATTATAATGCACATAATCATAATGCCGATCATCTTTTCAATTTTTATAAGAATATTGCACCTGTACTTTCTGTCAGAATTTAAAACCGTCCATCAGGCCGTACGGACTGGCCAGTGGTGAGAAATGGCGAATGGTGGGGCGGGGGCGGAGCCTTCTAAACATCACACCGAACAATGCGCGCGGGGGGGGCGGGGGCGACCACTTCTAAATATTCTGCGGAACGTGAATTTTAGAATTCCCCTTTTTTTGGTGGGGGATTGCAGTACTTCTCAAAAATTACTGAATGGGGGGGGGCAAAACTTCTAAATTACTATTAAATATGTGATAAGCAAATAAAGGGGGTAAATTGAAACAATAAATGTGTGTGTGTGTGGTGTGTGTGGTGTGTGTGATAGGGGGCAAAACTTCTAAAAAATCACCGAAAGTTGATTTTGCCCCCCCCCCCCCCCCCGCCCGCTCCTACGCCCATGACCGTGCATGTATATTTAATTTAGGTCAAGCATATTTCGTCAGAAATTTAAATATTTTTAGAAAATTATTCTCGGTAAAGATAAATTTCAGTAACGTATATGTTCCTTTCGTTCTTCTGCCTGTACATGCACACGAAAGAGGGCAATGATACGACGATGCAAGAGTGACGATTAAACACCGTGAGGCGTCATCCTTGGCCATTGAAAGTGCGCTGTTCGTTACCTTCACTCTATTGTGTAAAATCTATTCCTTGGAAGACAGGTATTCAAATGTATACGTGTACGTATTGGTAGCGATTTATTGAATATAATTATCGCATTTGATCATTATCGGTGTTATGTGTTGTTGGAATCTCTCTCTCTCTCTCTCTCTCTCTCTCTCTCTCTCTCTCTCTCTCTCTCTCTCTCTGCAGAGAGATGACATACAGTGGCGGATCCGGATTAGTCGAAAAGGGGGGGGGGTATTTGAAAAAAAGTGGGCATGCTATACGTCGCTGGCTAGAGGTCTAGTCTGGTTTAAGGGCTTTTAAAGTTATTTAAGATCCTTGTACATATCAAAACATCTGACACAAGTTTTCTGAAAACTTTTTAGATTCACACCTTGAACTGTTAAGTAAGGGGGAAGGTTCAGAAAATGGGTAAGTCCTCTCAGTGAAGAAACACACGTTTGTCAATAGTTAAATGTCTCCCCAATAAAAACACCGCGGTAAGTTATATTTAATTCTGTGTCATCTTCAGGTTTCTGCATCGGATAGAGGATGTCTGTAGAGAAATCAAGTCAGACGCATTGAAGTTTTTAAGTGGGTTTAGAGTAGAGTCCAGGAGGCAAAAGTCCATTGAAAGTTTTTGGGAGTTTTAAATCTAATATAATTAACATGAACCAGCCACACAAAATGTGGGATAAGGTTGTTCTAGTGTGTGGCGGTCGACGGATTCAACCACTCAGAGGTCAGAAGCTCAGTTTGGTCAGAGCACCTGACTAGAGGATTCAGGGGGTAACTAACATGTGGTTCGAATCCTGGTCTTGTCAGTTTCTTTCTTTTATTGTTACATTTGGTGCCAATGGACCAGCCCTGTCACTAGGTGAAAATGCTGCAAGTGATAAATATCCTGGGTTGCTGTCTTTGCATGGCGTGCAGACATTGAAGGAGGGATGAAATGTAGCAGGTCAAGACATATCAGTTACTGAGGCCAGAAGATTAGTTGGTAGAACAAATGCTGGAGCTTCAGGGGCCCCGCTGTGGGTTTAAATCCTGATTTGGTTCATTGTCATTTTCTCCCTATTACAAATGTTTTTTAGGCTCAACCTGAGCCGAAGCTCAAGTGAGGCTTGTCCGTTGTCTGTTGTTGCGTCGTAAACTGTTCACATTTTCAACTTCTCAGAACCGCCTAAGGCCAAATTCACGCAAACTTGGTACACCATCATCCTTGGCTATGGGGCTTCAATTTGGTTCAAATGAAGGACCCAGGCCCCCTCATCAGAAGGGGAGATAAATCAACAAAATAGGTTTGGTGTCATTTAAAAAAAATCTCTTCTCAAAGAACCAATGGGCCCAGGAAAGCTGAAATTTATAATGGAATCTTCCTGATATAGAGGAGATTCAAGTTTGTTCAAATCAATGACACCCCGGTTTTATTATGGGGCCAAATAGGGGATCAAAAGTTTACATGATTATATAGGGGAAAATCTTTAAAAATCTTCTTCTCAAGAACCTTAAAGCTTAAATTTATAATGGAAGGTTCCCTGATATAGAGGAGATTCAAGTTTGTTCAAATCATGACCCCCGGGGGGTAACTATGGGGGCCCCAATAGGGGATCAAAGTTTTACATATGATTACATGTATAATAGGAAAATCTTAAAAATCTTCTCTGAGAACCACTGGGCCAGGAAAGCTTGAAATTTATATGGAAGCTTCTGATATAGTGGGATTCAAGTTTTGTTCAATCATGACCTTGGGGATGATGAGGCCCCAAGTAGCAGTGTTTGACAACTAGTTTTTACTATACTAGTTCCTCAGGCAGCCGGCCCGATTCCGCGAAGAAGGGGGAGAGTTGCGGGAGGGGCTTGCCCCCTGCCTGCTGGTGGGGGTCCTTTTTAAAACCTGGATGCAATATCATGCATATTCCAGTAAATTGAGACAAATAAATGAAAATTTTGTGACCAAATTTAGCCTTTTATTTTAAACTGATTCTCCCATAAGATAACGTGGAACCATGAAACAAGATTTTACATTTTTCAATTTGTTAACACTGGGGTTTTTTTAAATCAAGTCCCAATCACATTTAAAAAGTTCTGAAATATCTTTCTTTGATGAAGTCATCATCATTTTCAATCAGCATTCATGGTACAGGATTTTTAATTATTTAGTAGTCCACCGGACTAACTTATAAAATTATATTTGGTAGTCCGGGAACAAAATTTACAGCCTCTGGGCTACCGGATAGTGTTAGTGTCGAACCCCATGAATAGGGTATCAAAGTTTTTACTTGCCAGATATATGAGAAATTTTTAAAATATTTTTCATTGAACCAGAAGAGTGGAATGTTTAACCTGAAAGCTTCCTGAAAAGGCAGTAGATTTACAGCTGGTTCAGATAATGCCTCCACCCGACATAGGTTTAGATTTAGTCCCAGTGGTAAACATTTCTAAAATCCAAACTACGGTACTGGCTTTTTTAATGTGAAGCAGCTGTGGCTCAGGTGAGGCGATGTTGGCCAGGGCCTCTTGTTTAAAAATGAATATGGAAGCCCTCAAAGGTTGATCAGGCCTCAAGTGATGTCATAGGTTTTTCAAATATCTTTATTATATACCACCGACCATACGAGTTTGTGGAGGTATAATGTTTTTTACCCCAGTCTGTCAGTCCTGTTTTTTTTGGTTTTTTTGTCAGCTGCAACTCCTGCTGAAAACCGCTCAACAGAATTTGTGAAAACTTTGTAGTTATGAAAGAACAATACCATGTAATGTGCATATATGCAGGAAATTCTGATTCAAATTTTTTTGGGGGGAATTATACCCTTTTGAACTTAGAAATTTGGCCACATTTAATATACTATTGAAACAAGTTTGTCAGCGCAACTCCTCTGGAAACGCGCCTCAAACAGATTATCTGGTGAAACTTTGTATGATGAAGAACATGCTGTGTAGATTGCACATATACACAGAAATTCCAATTCAATTTTTTTTTCGGGGAATTATACCCCTTTTGAACTTAGAATTTGGCCAACATTTAAATATATTATTAAACAGGTTTTGTCAACGCGACTCCTCTGAAACCGCTCAACACAGATTAATTGTGAAACTTTGTAGTGATGAACAGAACATACTGTGTAGTGCACATAACACAGGAAATTCCGATTCAATTTTTTTCGGGGAATTATGCCCCTTTGACCTCTTCACCAATTAAACACTGAATGGAAGAAGGATAAAATATTGTATGTTTTAAATGAAAAGATACTCTTACTTTTTTTTGAAAAAAAAGTTCCTAGTATAATATCAATAGTTAATCATATTAGTGTATCATTTATAACCGATATTCAATGTATGATTTCCTACCTGATTTGCCCAAAACCTACATTTCAACGCAATGGGGAGCGTGGGTATGTTCACTTTCTTCATTTCAAATTAAACTTTGCACATGATAAGAATATATTTCTAAAGAAAATTTCATTCAATTGGATATAATATAATAATTTGGTAAACTATTGAATGTGGATAAAATTGCTATTCGCCATAGATGAATAATCAATAAATATTGTCAGGGCAATACACTCAGCTTCACTCCAGTATAAAACGGACAATAGTTTTTAAAAAAATTTAAATTATAAATTCTTCCGCCGATTTAATATATTGCTGCGGGTTTTTTTTATTGTAGAAATGTTGAATCATGGGACAGGTCAACAGTTGACAGTTCATACAGCAGAAAAGATTGACAGGTTTGACACTTCACACAGAAAAGAAAAGGTTGACAGGTCGACAGTTGAACACTTCACACAAGAAAAGAAAAGGTTGACAGGATCGCAGTTTGACACTTCACACTGCAAGAAAAGGTTCGACGATTGAACAGGTCGACAGTTGACACTTCACACAGAAAGAAAAGGGTTGACAGGTCTAACTGTTTGACAACAGTTCCACACTAGTGTAGTTGCAAATATGAACCCATCAAATGAATTAATGAAAAATTTCAATTGTGGAACCCTGTCAAACATATAGCAGTATTATAAAGGGAAGTGCCAACTTCAACCGTCGACAATAATAGAAATGTCGACCTGTCAAACCGTCGACAGATAACTAGAAATGTCAACTGTTCGACAGATAATAGAAATGTCAACCGTCGATCAGATAATAGAAATGCAACCTGTTGACCCTGTCAACCGTCGACAGATGATAGAAATATCAATGTCACCGCGACGAGATAATAGAAATGTCAACTGTCGACCTGCAACCGTTGACAAATAATGAAATTGTCAACAGATAAATAGAAATGTGCAACTGTCGGACCTTTCAAAACGCGTTTGACATTTGTAAGGGGGCGATTTACTCCTTATGCTAACACTAGAAGGAACTACTGTTCCGTATACTGGAGTTGTTAGACTCCTATGGTGACAATTCCTCTACCTGGGTATAATTCTACATCTGATTTTCCTAATAGCACATTAATATGCCATATTTACAAGAATAAAAAGTTTGTAGCTAATCAAGCAAGTGGGTTCAAAACACACATGGTCTACAGACTGAATCTGCAAACATAATATGGTCTCTCCTTTTTTGAAGGAGCAATCATAATCCGAAAAAAAAAAAAAAGGAAAATGATGTGGATGCTTGAGCACTCCACAGACAATAACATGCAGCTAACGCACTTACGGGAGTCTTTCTTTGGTTCATTACCTTTCAGGAGTTATTATGTGCTGGCTGTGTGTCACTGCGAGGCACTTTTTTTTCGCTCTAAATGCGTCCGCCGGTATCCTGACTGATAAATACAGCGATTTCCAGGTCGTCTGCATAATCCAGATACCCCTAAGCTGAGGTCGATCTGTCTGGTTGTCGCATAATAAGTTTCGGGTTTTTAACGTTCCGGCGGCAGCTTTAACCATTACACTACCATCTCGCGAACGATAAATTAAAGGCAAGGCTTTGGTAACATTAAAACAGAGTTGCTTCTTTAACAAGAATGGAAAAAGGAAATAATTCCTTATCTAGTGATTAGCCATTCAAAAAATTATTTTGTTTAAAACTCCCTCCGATTCTACACACAAGTACTCTGAAGTTGATATTAAAGCAATGCTGGAGTTCCTCATTGACATATCTTGTAGTTTTTCGGCAATCAGGTCTCAACAGGCTGTTGGAATTCCAATGGGCACTAATTGGTGCTCCTCTATTAGCTGACCTATTTTTATATTCTTATGAGGCAGAATTCATGTCAAAAAGCTTCTACACGAAAAGAAGAAATCTCTAGCGGTGGCCTTTAATTCAAACTTTTCGATATATTGACGATGTAATTATCTAATCAAAACAATGATTTCCATTCTAATGTCGATTCAATATATCCCAACGAACTAGAAATAAAGGACACCACAGAGTCTTCCATGTCTGCTTCGTACTTGGATATTTTATTGAAACATTGACATTAACGGCAAACTAACTACTCAACTTTATGACAAATGGGACGATTTCAGCTTCTCCATCGTCAACTTCCCATATTTGTGTAGCAATATTCCATCATCACCTGCATATGGTGTTATGTCTCTCACTTATTTCGATACGCAAGAGCTTGTTCTGCGTATAATCAGTTTTTGAATCGAGGCAAGCCACTTACAGACAAGTTGTTGTTGCAGGGGTTTCAAACGTCCGTTAAAGGCAGCATTTTCGTAAATTCTAATGGTCGTTATAACAATTTAGTTTACCAATATGACCTATCATTGAGTCAAATGCTGTCTGATGTGTTTCATAACCATTGTTAAGCCGTTTTTCACACTGATTTGACTACGGACTGTTCCGTTTACCTGATCAAGACTATGGGCTCACGGCGGGGTGTGACCGGTCAACAGGGGATGCTTACTCCTCCTAGGCCCCTGATCCCACCTCTGGTGTGTCCAGGTCCGTGGATTGCCCAACTCTTGTTTTTGTATTCTATTTAGGACTTACGAGATTGATCACTGTTCGTTATCTTTGCCTTTACATCCTAAACGTTCCGGTTTCTTGTAACAATGGTTTCGGCCCTGGCCTGAAGACCATAAACTGAGAATATAAAAGTTTGATAACTTTTTGAAATAATTCTGATAAACAAAGAAATAATGATAACTGCGTGATTTATTTCACCAGTAGATTTTTACACGAAGTCTGTAGGAAAGCATGTTATATTGAAATTTCTTTAAATGAAATTATATTTTCATCAAATTTCTTGAATAAGCTGTTTCATAGAATTCCTCTTTTTGTTAATACAGTGTATTTTTTGTAATACAGTATCAAATCTGGTCTAACACTAGTGTTCCTTATAACAATAGAAGGGGTTGGATCCTATGGGTATAGGTATAAATATAATACACATTCCCAGTGTTCCTGGCAATCTGTTGACTGCATCCATACGGTATACCTATACAGGTATCCAAAGCTTAACCACCTTTTTGGAGACCTTTTATAATAAATTGTTTAATAATCACAGTTTGCTTAGTTCAAGATACCTAATTTCTAGGCCTAGCCGCTCGATCTTGAGGCGCAGCCCTGGACTATCATCAAGGCTCCCTGCATTTCCCGGGAACACGTTAAGATTTAGCATTTTTTCAGAAATTGTTCCTGTTTGTTCAAGAGTGCATGCAAACAAGGTACCTCCCCTAAAAATGAGACGTACTGATTAATCTGTACCACAAAATATCCAAATCATAAAATTCATTTCGATAACTGTTAGCCGTCACGGAAGCCGGTAGAATTGAATAAAGTCCGATTTTATAATATTTCTATTCATACATTACTAGACTAAAACATGTCTAGGGGTCGAAATGTACAAGATGAGAAAGTAATGTAAAATTATTAAAATTCCATTAACTTTTAGATTACGCATATTTAATAAGAATTCTCGAGTGAACAAGTTAAAATGAATCCATTTACAGTGGTGGATTAGGGGCAGCCCCCCCCCCCCCCCCCCCCCCTGTTGGTGACTAAACTTAATTATTTATATAGCTAAATTAAATCTCTAAAAGTAACTTTAAAAGCTCTAAAACCCAAGAGCTTCCGGGTGCTTCTCCCCCTGGGCCCCCCACTTTGGCTTCACCCCAGACCTTTTAAGTTTATTGGCTCCTTTTTCAAAGAACCGCCCCCCCCCCCTTTCGAAAAATCCTGGATCCGCTACTGATTTAGACCATTAAATGCGAGCATTTGCACATTGAATTCAATCGATGAAAGCAATAATTCATTTAGGTAATGACGCGTTAATTCAATTGAAAAAAAAACCTCACCAATAATTCATTTAATGCACGCTTTTAAAATTCCAAATATTGTTCCCATTAATTAAAAATTGATGCGCGCAAAAATGTGGTGGTATTATTGCTCGCTTTTAATTTTGATGTTTGATATTTTTAAAATTGAATTAATGATATCAAAGATATCTTTAATGTTGTATAAGGAATCAATACACGTATTAGGCCTAATTCTTTTAAAGAGAGCAACAATTCAGTATTAATAGATTCATTAATTGTAAATATCTCTAATTATACAGTTGCTCTCTTTAATTGAATTGTTGTCTCTCTTATTATTGATTTTGTTGAAGAGAGCGATATAAACTGAATAATTGCGAGCATTAACTGAATTAATGATATCATTAATTGAAATGATATCATATAATTGATATGAAGAGAGGCAATGATTTTAATTATTGTGCATATTAATTCAATAATCATAATGCGACACTTTAATTTATTATTTAAGAATATTGCACCTGTACTTTCTGTCAGATTTAAAACCGTCATCAGGCGTAAGGACTGGGTTGAAAATGGGAAGGGGGTGGGGGGGGACTTCTAAAAAATCACCGAAAATGGGGGGGGGGGCGGGGGGGGGACACTTCTAAAACTCACTGAATGATGGTGGGGGGATGCATACTTCTAAAATTACTGAATGGGGGGGGGGCAAAACTTCTAATTACTATTAAATAATGTGATAAGCATAAAGGGGGTAATTGAACACTAAATGTGTGTGTGTGTGTGTGTGTGTGTGTGTGTGTGATAGGGGGCAAACTTCTAAAAATCACCGAAAGGATGATTTTGCCCCCCCCCCCCCCCCCCCCGCTCCTACGCCCATGACCGTGCATGTATATTTAATTTAGTTCAAGCATATTTCGTCAGAAATTTAAATATTTTTAGAAAAATTATTCTCGGTAAAGATAAATTTTCAGTAACGTATATGTTCCTTTCCGTTCTTCTGCCTGTACATGCACAACGAAAGAGAGGCAATGATACGACGATGCAAGAGTGACGATTAAAACACCGTGAGGCGTCATCCTTGGCCATTGAAAGTGCGCTGTTCGTTACCTTCATCTATTGTGTAAAATCTATTCCTTGGAAGCAGGTATTCAAATGTATACGTGTACGTATTGGTAGCGATTTATTGAATATAATTATCGCATTTGATCATTATCGGTGTTATGTGTTGTTGGAATCTCTCTCTCTCTCTCTCTCTCTCTTCCTCTCTTCTCTCTCTCTCTCTCTCTCTCTCTCTCTCTCTCTCTCTCTCTCTCTGCAGAGAGATGACATACAGTGGCGGATCCAGGATTAGTCGAAAAGGGGGGGGGGGTATTTGAAAAAAAGTGGGCATGCTATACGTCGCTGGCTAGAGGTCTAGTCTTGGGTTTAAGGGCTTTTAAAGTTATTTTTAGGGGTTTATTAGCTATAATTTTATACTTAACGCTATTTTGGTGACCAAAAGTGTGTGTGGGGGGGTGGGGGGGGCTGCCCCCCCCTCCCCTCTAAATCCGCCTATG